>KK116783.1:113987-125381 GCA_000611955.2 Stegodyphus mimosarum
TTGTATTGTATTGTATAACTAAAGTTTAATAAATTGTGTTACTTTCATGTGCACTGGTTAGGACGCAGACATGTACTAACGCGGCTCTGCCGCAGTCAGGATTTTAGTTAGGACTTCTCTCTACATTGCAGGACTTTGGTTTATTGCAACCTTGCGATGCAAACGGCATCTCTTTCATACCGCATATTTGGTTTTATTTTATTTAAGGAAATTGCACGTAAGGGGCTCTATGCAATTCCTCAGTGAGCTGGATAAGTTGCTCATAATTGGCAATATCCCAGCAATAGTTGTCCAGACTAGACTAGACTCATCTCAGTTGTTGTTGTTGCTGTTATACTTGTAGCTGTAAAAAGCGAACTGCTGTTTGTTTACTTAATGCTGTATTGATTGTAGCGATTTCGCTGTGAGATAGAATTATTGTATCTGCTTTGAACTGAGTTTTTGCTAAACGTTTGAGATATTGTGATATTGTGCGAAGATCTGTGAAGAAATATTTCAGCATTTTAATTTATTTCTTGCGGAAAGAATAAATTTTTGTAAACTTTTCAACGACTTGTGCATTCAATATATAACGAACCCGTACGCACGTAACAATATATATTTGATTTAGTTTAGAGAAAATAAAGCTACTTACCTGAAAGCTCCTGTTTTCCTTCGGATTGCAGAAGAATGAACAGCGACAAAGATGACACCCCTTTCGCACAGAAAAACTGTTACATTTGAGGGCGAGATACTTCAGAGAAAATGTTTTTAAATTTTTTTAATTAATTAAGACTTTTTTTCGGAAAACACAGATAAAAATTTCGGATCTTGGATCTTGATTTTGCTGCTGGCAGTCAACTACTGAAGAGTTATAACCAGTATATAAATATTATGCCAATGGCCATTAACAGTATAAGTTTAAATTAAAGGTGTTTAACACCACACACAGATGCGAGATCAGTAATTGAATTATACTCATTAATTAATAATTTTTGTAGTTGATAAACGATTATATATAGCTGTTGATGTGCATGCTATATGCATGGCTTCCAGAGATGAAGTGAGATCTAAGGAAGAGGGAGTGAGGCTAGGCAATGAGAGTCACATGACGTGTATAAGTTTAGTGATTGGTCCTTCAGTCCGATGAGGAGATGTGAGTAAAATAACTTTTTAAGTATTTGAAGATGAGAAATATGTAAAATAATAGCTTGTGGATGGCCTTTAGTTTCTTTAGTAATTTGGATGACAATGTTAAATATCAGAAAACCTTAAATAACGTAAATAAATCTTGAAAATTCTTGGTTAAAGAAATAAATAAATAAAAAAAGCAAAGTCCTATCTTTGCAAATAAAATATATATACACACAGTTTTGAGTAACACTAATGATGCGAAGTTTACGAGAAATAATATGATTCAATATATACATTACCAACATAACGCATTATGGTGGATAGTTCGAGGTCTTTTAACGGTACATTCTTCAGTAGGATCATATTCTGTGAGGCTTCTGATAGCTGTGTATGGGGAGTTTTACATTTTTTCAAAGAAATTATGAGCACTTATAAGAATTTGATCATGTATAGGGTAAATATTGAGATCGCTATGAATTAGAGCATTTCTAACGTACCATGGTGCGTTTGCTATGTTTCTGAGGATTTTATTTTGTAAAACATTAATCTTTTGCCCTTCGGTTTTACTGGCAGTAGCCCAGGCAGGGAGCGCATATAGGATGATTGGCCGAATGAGAGTGACATACAAGGTTCTCTTCGTACGAAGATTTAATTTTGGCTTTCTGCCTATTAATGAGTAGATGGACATGAAAGCAGCATTTGCCTTATTTAAGATATACTGGATATGGGTCTTGAAGTTGAGAGCTTTATCGATGTGGACGCCTAAATATTTATAAGAATCAGCAACAGGAACTAGGAAATTATTAATGATGATATTGTAGTGAACAGGATAATTTTTCTTGTAACGTTTAAAGAGAACTATGCAGCACTTATATGAGTTGAGACATTTTCCAATCCTGGCAGTGCTTTTGTATGATATTAACCTGAAGTTGTAACATGTCCAGAGCATGCTGGGGACTTCTGGAGCTAGTAAGTATAACTGTGTCATCAGCATACTTTAGGATATTGGAGGAGAATGGTGTTGGCATATCATTAACAAATATTGTAAAAAATATTGGGCCTAAAACGGACCCTTGTGGGACGCCAGTGAAAATAACTTTTTTGGTAAATAGAGTATCTCCTGACTTGACTTGAAAAGTTCTTCACTTTAAGTAGGAATAGATGAGTTTGATGAAGCTGTTTGGCAGTAAGAAGTTAGAAAGCTTGTGTAGTAAGCCTGCATGCCACACTCGATCAAAGGCTTTCTCAAAATCAAGGAAGCATGCAACTATTCCATTCATTTTGATAAATTCCTATGCAATAAATTCTATTAGGTTGAGAATCTGATGGGTAGTACAATGTCCTTTTCGGAATCCAAACTGATTTTTATCAATTAAATCCAGTCTTTCAAGATGTTTTGTAAGCCGAGAACTGAGAATTCCTTCGAAAACGTTTCCCAGTGCCGGTAGAAGACTTATGGGACGATAATTTTTAACATTTTTAAGATCCTTTCCAGGTTTCAAGATAGTGACAATAATAGAGTGTTTCCACTGAGATGGGAAATAGCATAGCCGAATACAGGCGTTAAAGATATTTGTTAATTAATACTATACATCTATTGGATAGAGCTTGAAGGGCTTCATTGAGTCGTAAATTTTAGCTTTTCTCTTCTTTAAATTCTTAATTATTGTCATAACTTCCTGACGAGATGCAGGGGAGATGAAATTAGTATTCGGTCTATTGAGTATGCTATTGAGTGAGAAAGTAATTTCCTTTTCATGTTCAGAGTTTTCTTCAGGATGTTTATCGAAAACATTTCTAAGTTTTTCGGCATGTAATTCAGCGATTTCTTCTTCAGAGTGAAATGTTTGACCCATGTGATTAATAGAATGCGTCTGATTGGCTGAGGGTTTCCGCAGTGACCTAGCAATTTTCCAGATTGTGGCCGGCGTTAAATCAATGTTTTCAAGTAAATTATCCCACATTTGGGATCCATAATTTGAAATTTCTTCTTTTATTTTTCTATTAAGATAATTAACTTGCCGTTTTCCATTAGGATCACCGGTAATTTGCCACCTTTTAAGGTGTCTGTTACGCTCCTTGATGATGTTTTTAATATTTTTAGGGATGCCGTAGGGGTTCTTTCTTTAACACAGTATGTAGAATTTTTAATGGCGGTTTGCACCTTGCTATTAAGTTTTGAGATTTCGTTTTCTATGTCACTACAGTGCTGCATTGAAGCATGGCTATTTATGGAATTAAGTTGTTCTGCGTACATTTGCCAGTTGATTCTGGTTGTTGCTTTGGGAAGAGGTGGGTAAAAACCGTAAAAATTGAAAATGATAGGAAGGTGGTCTGAGGATAATTCGTTAATTAAAAACTTCTAAATTAGTTATATTGGGTAAGGTTTTCGTCAATACAATGCCAAGTATATCTTTTCGTCCGTTCGAAGCATAATGCGTGAGTTGCTCAGGAGCAAGAAGTCTTATGTCATTATTTAAGATATAATTATTCAGTATATTCCCGTTTCTGTTTGGAGCTTTACAGTTCTATGATAAATGCTTAGAGTTTAGATCTCCAGCAATGACTATGGGATAATTATGGTTTGTGAGTAAATCCAGATTTGTTGAGTTAAGACTATTTGATGGAGGGTTATATACAGAAATAAATAGGTACGGTTCGCTGAACCCACAATATATGATTGCTGCAACATTTTCTATAGTACATGAGCTATTGATATTATATTTAGTGGCTTTAATGGGACTTTTAACGATGATGGCATTTCCACCGCCTCTATTATGAGATCTGTCCTCTCTGAAGACATTGTAACCATGCAAACGAAACTTGTCACTGTGACGAAGATGCGTTTCGTTAACAAGCATTATATCTATTTTATGTTTGTTAAGAAAGTTAAGAATTTGGAGTTGTTGATGTCATATACCGCTTGCGTTGAAATAACTAATTTTCAAAAAGCTGTTTGTAGCTGAAATAAAATTTCCAAAACATTGAATGGGTTTAAAATTCACAGTTTAAATTAGTAAAATATTCTATGGCAGACATGCCGATTTCTAATTTATCAAATATTGTTTTAGCTGACTTGAATTTATTGAGGAATTCCTTGACTTGCGTAAATTGCAGCTTTAACCATTCAAAGAAATTCAATTCCTTGGGTTTCGATCCGGGTATACTTTTCTCTGTGCTGATTGGTTTGTTCAAAGCAGAGGCAGTCTGTGGGATTTTCTGCGACTTATTCTCCTGACTGGTGCCGGGAAGATTAGAGAAATCTTCAGCATTATGTTTGTAATTTTGAGTTTTCTTTGCTTCTTTTTGTGCTCTAAACGCTTCAATCTGTTTTTGAACATTAAAAAGATATTTTGAACAACCCTCGTACGATGAAACGTGATTTTCACCGCAAAGGGCGCAAACTGGAGGTTTATCTCTGTCACTTTTTATCTGTTTACAGGTATAAGTCTCGTGTGGTTTCGCCCATTCGCATCTGGGTTTATAATTACATTTATCCCGAGAGTGCCCGTACCTCTGGCACCTATGGCACTGAACGGGACTTGAGCGAGAGTTATAAGATTCAATGGCAATATCTAGGCCTCTAATGATTTTAACATGATATATTTTTTGCTTCCTTATTTCTTTTAAGTTCCACAAGGAACACAGGCATAGGGACAATATTTCCTTCTATATTGTGAGTGATCTGACGGATTTTGATTACTGTAATTCCTTCTTTTTCCAACTCATGCTTTATCATGTCTGGCTTGGAATTACGTGGTAATTTCTTTATTACCGTTTTTATAGGTTTTTCACTATTCATTTTATAGGTATGAAAAGGCGCAGCCAATTCCCCTAGAAATTTTGTAAGTGAACGATAGTGATCAGAGTCGAAGACTCTAATTGTCATATTTCCACCACTAAGGTTGGGGCGATATTTCTTAATGTTAAGTTTCTCTTCAATCTCATCCTTTAACTTATCCCAGTCCCCTGTCCCTGTAAAATTAGCCAGGACTATGGGAGGGATATGGCCTGCCGTTTTATTTGGCGTAATAAATTCACCTTCTCCTTCAGAAGCATTCATGTTGTCTTCAGGATTAAGATCCTGAAATTTATTTTTTGGGCTGGTTCTTCTATTTCAGAGTTTGAAAGTGTGGGTAATTCTAGGAGTAATAAAACCCTCACTGTCCGTTAAATTTTTCTTTTTCTTAGTTTTAGATGAGTTATTGTTTTCAGAAACTACTGAAGTATCCATTGAATTTGATGGTGTAGCTAAGCTATTATTTTCTAACTCAGCTTGAAATGCGTTAAGAGCATGAATTGTTTTCTCTATCTCGTTTATGTGAGGGATCTGGTCTTGATTAAGATTGCCTGAGTTTCGAATTTCAAAATACTCAGTATGCAAATTTTGCTTAACTTGCATGATGTTATCTGGAGTAATCTCCATTTTGTGCGTTTCGTACCATTTTGCAACGTGCCTAAGAGCCTCCTCTTTATTTATGACAATATGCTAACGTAAACCTAACCAAAAATTGGCGAAGGGTAAAACAAAAACATACCTATCATAATTCAAGAAGAGTGGTATGAAACTCAGCGCAGGTACCTCATCAATGATGCGGACTCTCCGAAGCGAAAACTCACAAAGCTTAATTAGGCTTAGCTACACGCAACACGAAAACGCTAATTTTTTAGTATCACTTATAATAATAAATCAAAGTCACACTAGATGGAATATCACTCAAAATGCACTAACATAGAACTCTTAATCACAATTTAAATAAACTTAGAAACGCAAAAAAAGCATAAATTCAAGAGCTCACCAACTTCTATGCCAAGGTCTTGCCTTAAAAATTTCGGAGCTGGCCAAGCTGCTGTGTCCATCGTTAGTGATCACAGCGCCCTCCCCTCAGACTCATCCGCATCGTTCAGACAGACAGACAGACAAAGAAGACAGATGTCTTGTTTTGCACCCGATAAGTCCTTCTGCACCGATGGGCGAAAAATCAAGCTAGGGTGCGAAGGAAAGGTATATAGAAAATGGGCAATTTCGTATTTCAGAAGATAGTAAAAAGGAACTTCGTATATTTTATACGAGTTCTCAAGGCCAGGAAAAAAATATGGGACAAAATAAAATTTTAAAAAAAAATCTGAAAGATTTCAGATTTTAAATTACGTCCAAAGGCGCGTTTTTTTAACGTTTCGTGTGCTACCTTTTTTTATTAAATATCATGTACTACGTACTCAAACCATAAAATTCAGTTCAAAATCAATATCGCAAAATCATTTTAAAATGAACATATCTTTAGAATTTCCGTAAGTCTCGTGCGCTGGAGATAAAAATGTTTTTTTTTCCGTACAGTGTGGCCATTGCTCGCTTTGAAATCATTTAGTTTGTTAATCAGAAATTCGTTGAAATGTTACAAAACATAAAATCGATAATAAAGCAAATTTCAAATTCAAAATTAGGGCTTCCAGATGCCCATATTCGCAGTAGGATTACGTCATTCAAAATTCGATGGCTCTAGGTTTTATCACAATGCGAGAAACATGCATACATTTATGCAGATTTTTCATTTTTTAAAATTTAATGCAGAGGCATTAAATTTAGTGGCAACAATTTGAAAAGTGAAACGGGCATTCAGAGTGAATCGACGCAAAATCGCAAAACGAAAGTAATAGTCCTTCGGGACTAAATCCCTTTGGACTAATAAATGGCCCAAAAGTAATGGAGAGGGAAAAAATAAAAAGGGCCTATAGAAAGAAAAGGAAAAGAAGTAAGAAAATGTCCTAAATACGACTGTGTCCAAACAAAAGTATATATTAAGTAAGGTAACATATAGTATTGCGGTATCCAAACATATTCATACATTTTTTTTTTGCAAACAGCATCAGACAAGATCATAAAACCATACAGAGTGCGAGAGCATTTCAGCAAAATTAAATAAATAAATATCAGAATTTTTTTTGGTTAATTATTTTTTAAAACATTATATTTATTTAATAATTTGACCATCATAGTTTACTATATATTTGTACTAGTCTAACAAGTTGAGGCACACTTTATTAGTATATGCTCATAACTCTAAGAGATGTATTCAAGGAAATATAAATTAATCTTCTTGTTTTCTTTATTTGCAAACTGAAAGAAAAATTGCAATCGAAAACAGTAAAACTGCAACCTTTTACATTCATCGATGCCCAAGATCCCCTTGAAATTCCTCAAAGGGGCCCAGATGGGGAGTGCTAACAGACGGCGTCTACTGATAAGGATAGCGTCACTACAGGTTACAGGACAAACAAGCATATGATATAAAGCAACTTCTAACTATTATTTAACATCAGAGGCCCACAACCATAATAAAAAATTAATTCAAATGCACCCAAGCAATATATATTTGATTTAGTTTAGAGAAAATAAGGCTACTTATCTGAATGCTTCGGTCTTCCCTCGGATTGCAGAACGAACAGCGAGGAAGATGAGACCCCTTTTGCACAGAAAAAACTGTCACATTTGAGGGCGAAACACTTCGGAGAAAATTTCAGAAAACCCTTTTTTTAACCAATTAAGGCCCTTCTCCGGAAAAAACACATAAAAATTTCGCAGCCGGCCAAGCCGCTGTCTCCATCGTTCGTGATCACAGCGCCCTCACTCCGTTCGTGAACGTTCGCAGCGAAAGGCTGACAACTATAAACGCGGTCAAAGTTAAGAATCAGATCAACACATGTTTTTTAACAAAACTCTCTCTAATAGTCTTTGATTCAAATTCTGACTTCGTTTAATATCCAATTTATTTCACTTTACAAACACAGAGAGATTAAAGAGGCTATTTACATGCAGAGTTTAACATAATGATCAAATGATCTGTACATCACGAAGATAAATCTTAAATGTTGCGAAGGTAGAACGAGAATTCCCCGATCGCTTAATTCAAAAACAGACCTGGTTGCCAGATCCATAGATCGAAATTATGAAAAATTAAATATTAGCAAACAGGAAATAGTAAACTTCATAGGAGTGGCAACATCCTCCCACCTTTTTTATTGCAGGCAAATTTACCTTAAAGCAGTACAAAACGAAATAATACACATATATAGCAGATATAAATTGTAATACATGAAATGAAGTTGAACTAAGAATTATAAACATGTGAAATGACATTAAAAAACAATAAATATATAAACTGGCATTATAGTTATTAAGTACTAGGGAAAAAAGTCAATAATAGTTCATCATAAGTCCATGCGTTTTACAGGTACTACTCGGCGACCACTTCGAGTTACCCTTATATTTTTAGGAACCTCGTTATCACATGACTCTGTCTCTGGTGCAGTCCCGGTTTTGAGACATTTTTATGAAGTTGTCGGCAGAAGTAAGCTCCAAAGGGAAGATTCGCTGAAGGGGTAGTATGATTTAACCATTGGCTACTCGTAGTTTCGCAACACGTTCAATATTGTCTTTGCCAGGAAACAGTTCAATTACCTGTGCTAAAGGCCAATTTATCCTATTTGGGTTCTTTGACTCCACTAGGACAATTTCTCCTGGAGAAATCGTCTTTCTCCGTGAAGATGACTTTGGACTTCTTACCAATTCTCCTAGATATTCTTTATAGAAACGTTTTCGTAGATTTAGCCGTAAGTTATGAAGGTAACGTACACGTTTCAATAAATGCTGAGAGTCAATTAAGTCCAAATCAACAGTTTCTCGCTCGCCTAAATCTTGAATAAAGTGAGCAGGCGTAAGAGGTCTCAGTTCGTTAGGATCGTCTGACAAATATGTCAGTGGTCGTCCATTTATTGTGGCCTCACAGTCAGTGAGCAATGTCAACATTTCTTCATATGTGACACAGGATTTTCCTAAACACTTTCGAAGAAGTTCCTTGATACAACGAACCATTCTTTCCCAAAATCCACCGTACCATGGGGCAGACGGAGGGCTAAATATCCATTTGATTTTCACTAAAGCACATTCCCTTTGAATGAAATCCCAGTCCAGAGATTTCAAAGCATTTGCTGCTCCTGTAAAGTTCGTGCCATTATCAGTATAAAGAGTAGAGCATCTTCCTCTTCGTGCCCAAAATCTTCTTAGTGCTTGCATAAATGCTTCAGTGGACAGTGAGGAAACTAGCTCAAGATGAACTGCTCGATATACAGCACAAGTGAAAAGTACTATCCATGCTTTGCTTCCTCCACGTAGAAAAAGAGGTCCAGCCAGATCTGCACCAGTTACTTGAAATGCTGCAACTCGGTGTATTCTGTCGGGAGGTAAAGGAGCAGAATCTGGGTTAACATTTCTGGCAGTCAATTTCTTGCATTGTATACATTGTCGTAAAACTCTTCTGACAATTCTCCGTCCTTTGGGAATCCAAAATCTTTCTCTTAATTGTGTAAGTGTCGTTAAAACTCCAGCATGCATCAAAGAGCGGTGAATATGCAATATCAGTCTCTCTAGAATAGGATGGTCTGGTAAAACTATAGGACGTGTAAAATCCTCAGGATCTTGACTGAGAATAAGTCTTGTCTGAACCTTCAAAATTCCATTTTCGATGTAAAACTGTATCGTATCATTATACTTCTCACGTATTTCAGAAGGCCATTCAGACTGAATGATTTTTATTAGAGCGTTTTCTGCTCTTTCAATCTCTTCACTCGAAATCTCATCTGTCAGCTTCTTAGAATTTACTTTGACGTTATTACAAAACCTCAAAACATAAGCAGTCATGCGAAGAATTCTTTTGTAACTTGAAAAGTATAAAAATCTTTCGCTAAATTTTCTTTCCTTCTCAGTGACTAGATTTGTGACAACTGTCTTACGTCGCTCCAGAAATGCTTCCTCTGGAACCGACAATTCCGATTTTGGCCAAGACTCTTCCTTTTCATACAGCCAAGCTGGTCCCTCCCACCAGTGACTCTGCAGGAGGTCCGACCAGTCGCATGTTCGGGTAGGCAGGTCTGCTGGGTTGACTTCTCCAGGAACGTGTCTCCAGTCGTCTATATTGGTCAGTTTCCTTATTTCTTTCACTCGATTTCCAACGAAAGTGTTCCATGGTTCTGTGTTCGTAATCCATGCCAGAACAATCATGGAATCGGTCCAAAAGTATGTCTTCAGAGGAAAATTCAAAACTTCTAATATTGTCGAGCCAATTCTAGCTCCCATGACAGCTCCTAGGAGCTCCAATCGCGGAATCGTTGGCCTCTTAACAGGAGCTATTCTAGCCCTTGCTGAAACCATTGAGACTTTCACTTCTTCCCTTTCTTCACAGCGTAGAAATGCACAGCAAGCATACCCTTGAGATGAAGCATCAGTAAATACGTGTAAGGAGGCCATTTCGTAAGTTCCATGCATTATCCTTCGAGGAATTCTACATTTCTGAACAAGGTCTAAATGTTTAGCCCATCTTCGATAACGTAACTGTAAATCGGATGGCAATTCTTCATCCCAGTTCAACTTATTACGCCAGGCTTCTTGGAGTAGTAACTTAGGCAATAATGTTGCAGGTGACGTAAAGCCTATAGGGTCATATATGCTGTTAACAACAGAAAGTAACATTCTCTTCGTAACAATTTCACTAAATTTCATGTCAGCTTGAGGACCAACGCAGTAAAGTTCATCGGTTTCTGTATCCCACTTAAGACCAAGTACATTTTGAATTTCCTGGTATTGAACTCCGGTGTGAGCCCAACATCTCAGTTCAAATGACGCTTCATTCATTACTTGTATAGCTTGAGATTTTAATTGCTCCAGTTCTTTTATGTCATTAACACTTGTGACTAGGTTGTCCACATAAAATCCTTCTCTCAATTTATCAATTGTATTTTGAAGGTCTTCTGTCTGGAATTTTTGCAAACTTAAGTGATATTTTATTGTGGCATTCAGAAGAAAAGGACTGAAAGTTATGCCAAAAACTACTCGGCAGTGTCTATAAATCTTAAGCTTGGTGTGTTGAGTATCTTTCCACCACAAGAACCTTAATGCATCTCTGTCCTCAACTCTTAAACCTATTTGCAGAAAAGCCTGTTTTATGTCAGCAACTACTCCCAAAGCACCTAAACGGAATCTCAGCAGTAGAGGAGGTATCTGAAGTATCAGACTCGGTCCAACACTCAAACACTCATTTAGAGAAGCATATCCTGGTCTCTTGAAAGAAGCATCGAACACTGGTCGAACCTTAGTAGTACTGCTGGATGGCTTGATAACAGGCCTATGAGGGAGATAATGACTAAGCTTCGAAAGTTCCTCCCTTGGAACAGTCTCTATGATGCCTTCTAATTCCCACTGTTGGATTACTGCATAGTAGGCTTTAT
>KK116783.1:128567-213157 GCA_000611955.2 Stegodyphus mimosarum
TTTTTTTTTTTTTGTTTACTGTGATTATTAAAATCTTTTACGTTTTAAATCGTTACTTAAAGAAATTTCTTTTAACTGTTTTAATGTAGTAAACATATATGCCTAATTTTTAGATATGTATATTAAATTTATGTATCTGAATTTTTATTTATGTATAATCTTTTCAGGTTGGTTTCAGTTGTATTAAATGCCATGATCCAAAAATTCCATGATCTTGCTTTTTAATGTCTACATATATATATGTCAGTACAAGTATGGGTAATTAAACTCTAGTAGTTTATTTCTCTAAGACAGCATATTTCAGGAAAGTGTAGTTTTTCTTAATATTAAAGACAAAGCTTGATTCGTGTAACTGTAATAGGGCCATGGAATTGCTATCTATTATATTTCAGATGAATAACAATTTTACATCTTCTTTAGATCACAGAAAGATTTTTAAAATATATACATTTCGTTGATCATGTCATTAAGTGTTTTATTGGTTAAGTTTCTTTCATTATTACATTGATATTTTTTATTTCATAAAAACCATGCATGTTTCCATTTTTCAAATTGTTAATAATAAGTAAAAATATTCTTAGTGGGGTTATTATTTTAATCATATTTAATTGTTCCTATTAAGTTTTCTATTTTTTTATATGTAAATTTGTAAGGTCATTAGCTTTTTTTTTTTTTTTTTTAAAGCAGAAGATGTGAAAAATGTGAAATGCCCTCACCGGGACTCGAACCTTGACCTCTCAAATATGTGTGTACTATCGTTACACTACGAAAGCATTCTGGAAGGAGGGAGAAAATATCATATATATCTAATACAATAATTAGGTGAAAATATACTTTTTATGAATATGAAATTTAGGTATAGTGTAAATGGGTTGAAATTCTATTTGTTAGCCAATTTACATAAAATTTTACCAACCAAATCTAAAAAATTTGCCTTGTATTTTTTTTTTTTTTAACTATCAGTTGCTGTCATCAGATATGCAGAACCAACTAGAATGTCTGTATAGTCCTTCTCAAATATATTAAGATCACAAATATATGCATGAATTTATGGCTTGTCAAAAGTCACATGCATTAACTAGTTAGAAAATAAAAGGAAAAGGTCATCATTTATGTATAGAATGTTTTGTTCTATTTCTTTATTTTTATGTGAAACTTTTGAGAAATGTAAATAACTACAATATTTATTTTTATAAATAACTATAAAACCATTGCATAGAAATTTTTTATAAAGGTCAGGTTTGCTAATTCTTGTCACTGTGCAAATTAAAATGTTATTGAGAAGTGTACTGGCATATTCTTTTGAATTGATAAATAATGCATTAACATGTTGTGTTTCTTGCAATGATTGAGCAATTCGTGATGCCACTATTCAATTTTTGCCTTTCTTCCTTGGTGGAATGAAGTGTCAATATGCTTTTAAGTTATACAGCAAGAATAAATATGAATATGGTAAACACTTTATGAAATTACTAAAATTGTTTCCTGATTCAGTACTGGGTGCCTAGTTACATTTTAAGGTCTATAATAATACTTTTCAAACAAAAAAAGTGAGACAAAAGAGGAAAAATGTAACTAATTATCAGATTTTTCAAAAATGTTGTTACTTAATATGTTAATGGAGAAAAGGCCAGAATTCACCAGAAAAGTGTGAATAGTTGCCAATTTTGGCACAATAGTACAACTTAATCATTATTGCAACCATATGACATCACTAAATTTTAAAAATGCCTTGAAGCTGCATTTTCAAGAACAATTTTTTGTTCTCTGGAGTTTATATTTCGATCATGGGTATGTGGGATCTACCTACAATAAAGGTGATGCCATTAGTTAATATATGTTGCCAAGTAGCCAGCAGTATTCCAGTTGGCATGAAATGAAGTTTTATTTGAGTCAGTGTAAGAATGCATAGCAATATTCGAAAGGCATGAATCAATGAGAATGTGACTCAGTAACTGGTTTGTAGGAGATTGCTCTCTGTTACTGCCATCAGATTCATATACTGCTGCTGTAAGAAAATAACATGAATAAAATTTTGCAGGGAAGAACTCAACATGGCTTATACTACTTATAGTGTTATAGGCTGGAGCAGTTATTTGAGAAAAATGTATTTCTATGAGATTCAGAGTCATGAAACTGTTATGAAACATCTCATATATATATATATATATATGAGATGAAGTCTCAATCCTGTATATTGCCTCTGAAGGGTTCACTCTCTGTGATTATAGATATGGCAGTCCCAAGGTACCCTAGCTCTTCAAGGGATCACCCTCTTGGTAAGACAAAGTAACAGTCTTGGAGCTCTACTGATCTTTTCTTATCTGTTCCTTTTTTATCTTTTCCTCCCATGGAATTTTCCTTTTTGGAGGTTTGGGCTCAAGGTGAGATTCTGTTACATCCCTTTGTTTGTAGTTTCTGATGGAGAGAAAACCATGTATGCATTTCCATGCATTATGACCCTTAATGCTGGCAAGGAGAGTCTTTGGTATTTAGGGATAAGGTACTCTTTCCAGCGCACTGCTCTGGCTTCTACTTCAGATTGAAATGGGAGACACTTAGCTGTCCCCATTAGTGTCAATCAGCAGGTCACTTGTTGTTAAAGTCAGTGGCTTGAAGTTAAGCTTTTGGGAGTTCTTGTTTCAAGAAAGTTGACTTGAGGCTTCATATTGCTTATAGATCGATTAGCCTGCCAAAAGATTCTGCATCCACTTGGACTGTGTGGTGGGTAGGGCCACTGGGTCCAAATCTTTTTTCTTCTTCAATGTAGCTTCTCAAAATAAAAATGTTTTGCAAATAAAGCAAAACAAAAATTTCAAGGCAAATGTAAATGCCAATCGGGAAAAATTCCACCTTGATTTCTATTCAGCAGCTGTACCACAAGTAATCTGCAAAAAATATCCCCATTCCTGATTTAAAAAAATATAACATATGTTGTTGGGGAACTAAAAAAACATCAAATGGCAACATTCTGGTGATCTACTAATAGAAACTGTCTTCCTTTCAATCTGTTACCCTCCTTGGATGAAAGAAATTAGGGGGAGTTGACATTAATGTTTCAGACCATAAATTATTAAATTACTGTTGCGGCATTATCTCTGAGATTGACCTCCTATTGGTATATTAAGATCAAGTATTTACACTGCCCTATAACACCTTATGTACTGAACAGCTTAAGATGCCAGCAGTCTGGCCATTTGAAAATGTCCTATCATGGCAAACTCACGTGTGCATGTTGCTTCATGGAAGGCCACAACAGTGAGAATTAATAGTGTCAAGCCATTATCTGCAAATTGTAAAGGGCAGCATATAGCATTTTCTCAACTATGCCCAAAATGAAAATCGAAAGGAGGTATGAGTGATTAAAGTACTGAAGAATATTTCTTTTGCAGAGACAAGAAAATTAGGAGCAGATTGACAGTCACACAAAAATTTATCATATGCTTGTACACTTAAATCTGTAAAATCAGTAAGCACACAAACAACTATATGCACACAAAATAAACAGCCCAGCCTAAATTTGTAGCCAAACACAGTGCAAAAATCCACACTATCAATAATAAAAATGCTGTATAGTAAAGAAATCTGAAAATAAAAAAAAGAAACAAACATATCTTCTAAACCTGGCAGAAATCCCATTGTAAGCTGTTTGAGAGCATTGATTCTGACAATTTAGATTTTGAGTTAGATGTGGAAGAGGGACTAAACATCCTGAAACATCTACTCCCAACAGCACCCAAAGAACAATATAGTATGACCACCTTCATTTCTTGGAATTATCATGGTTTCCACCAAAATTTCATTAGCATCAAAGATATGATTGAAATACATCAATATGTTTGTTTGGCAGTGTGAGAGGCTCTCTTTAAACCAGATAAATATATAAGCTTCAGAGTCATTCATGTGTAAATATAACCCTGTAGGTGGAAGTTTCATTGGAGGTACAAAGCACTTGGTTGTCCTTCGAATCTGTTACCTTTAATAACAAGCCTCAAAGCTGTTGCCATCAAAATAAATATAAGGACCTTGTTTTCAATTTGATCTGACCTCCAAATGCCAGTATCAATCAAAGAGATCTAAATGATTTAATAAAATGTCTGCCTGAACCATTTATCATAATGGGTGATTTTAACGGCTATAGTCCACTCTGAGGAAGTAAGGATACTAATCCTCGAAGTATTCAAATTCAGCTAATAAGAGATCATTGCTTTTGTCTCCTCAATGATTGATAAGATACCTTCTGTGAGCCTACAAGGACCTTTGATACTCTTGATCTTGCCATCTGTTCACAATCTCTCTTTTTCTTTTGCAGTTTTAGGGTTTGGAATGATAGTGATCATTTTCCCATTTGTTAACTGTCAACACGAGAAGGAGCAAATCCCATGTCAAGACCCCCCCTCTCCCAATTTATGCCTAATAGGGCAGAAATGGTAAAAGGTGTGCCTTTTGAAAATGGTGTGATAGTAGTGATAGTATAATTGAAGTAGATTCATTCTCTATGCCTGTTACATCAACAAAGCTACCAAAATTTTTTGAACTTGAGGACCTTTTCGCGGGTGAATGCTGGCAAATGCTCAAACAACAGAGAAAACCTTGGGGAGCTTTTTACTAGCATCCCACTTTGTGAAACTTTATTATCTTCACAAAAGCCAAAGCAAATGCAAGATGAAGGAAGTGCAAAATCCAGAGGGATTTGTGGATATCCTGTGTATCTAGAATAACATCCTCTACATCAAGTAACTGAGTTTGGGAAAGGATTAATAAAAACAAGCAGAATGTATGAAATGAAACACTTACTTTTCGTGCTGGGAAAAGATGGTCAAGTAATTAACAGAAAAAAATTGCAGCTGGTGAAAATTTTGCTGCCATTTTTAGTGGCAGCAATTATCTACCACCATTTCTTTCTGCCAAGTTACGTTCTGAGAAAGTTCCGATGCATTCAGTTATACCAACTTTGAGCCATCTAATGGAAAATTTACCAGGCCTGAGTTAAATAAAGCTTTGATGCAAACATATAGGTCTAGTCCCGGTTCAGATGGTGTGAGGTATCAAAAGCTGAAGCAGCTTTCCCATAGGTTGTTAACTGCCCTTCTCTTTCTCTATAACTGTCTATGAAAGGATCTTATTCCCAGTGCATGGAAGAAAGTGGTTGTCCCTCCCACAACTAAATGAGGGAAAGACCTGAAGAATGTCTCGAATTATTGTCCCATTACACTTATGAGCTGTGTTTGCAAACTATTTGGAAAATGGTAAACTGCCACCTAGTCTGTGTCAAAACAAAAAAAAAAAAAATGTTATCTCACTTTATCAAATCAGTTCTGTGAGGGAAGAATGACCATCAATAACATGCTTTTTTTGAAAACTTTTATCCGTTGAAAGAAACTGTTTTGTTTACATTTTCATTGACAGTGAAAACACATGAAGATATGGTAATCTGCATGATTTTCATGATCATTGGCTTGCATGGCATCTTAACAATTTTCATTCAGAACTTTTCAAGTAAGGATTAACTGTGTGTAGTCCGATAACTATGAGCAAGAAATGGGTGTGCTTCAAGGTTGTGTTTCAAGTTTGACTCTGTTCTGTTTAAAGATAAATTATTTATTAAAGGAACTTCCTCCAACCATTTCAGGTTTCTTATATGCCAGTTGTCTCCAATTAAATATTTGCAAATATCAGATAATGTGGAGAGACAGTTGCAGATGGCTATTAACAGGATCCAGAAATGGTCAGTGTTGTATCATTATGAATCAGTAATTTCGGTTACATCAAAAGTGAATTTTTTTGGGGGTAATATTCGATTGAAAGCTTATCTTTCTTCCACATGTGCAGTACTTGAGGAAGAAATGTTTTTAAATTTTCGGTGAACACCTCTTGGGGAGCAGAGCATGGCTCTTTACTTTGCATTTAGAGAGCGCTTATGCACTCTAGATTAAACTACGGCTTAGTTTTTATGGATCTGCTCAATCTTCAATTTTATTGAAATTTGAATCTGTTTATTGTCAGGCTCTGAGAATTTATTCTGAAGCCTTTAGAACATCTGTCTAGAGCCTATATGCTGATTGTTACAAACTGTCTCTTCATTATTATTTCAATATTATATCACTGCATAATCATCCTGTGCAGATCTGTAGGCTTGATGACTGTTACAAGCTTTTATTTGCTACATGCCAACTTAGTGTACTTCCATTCTCTGAAGTTTAGTGATTGATGGAAAAATACTGTCTGTCTGATTTGAAGCCCAGGTAGTAAGGTATCTAGAAATCCTACCAATCTGAAAATTCTGCTTTTGAATATCTATCACCCATCTTGATAAGAGAAACACTAATGAAATAGTTTACAGGCAGCTTTTCTTTGAGCATAGGCATGAATGCGGCAATTTTACTCCTACATACACAGATAGTTCGAAACAATTTGGTCATGTAGGAGTGTCATTTTGAGATTGGAAGAAGGCAAATGACCGCACGATATCTGCTTTGTATCTTGCTCTTTCATTCATATCTAATTTATGCCCGAAATGTTTGTAATTTATACTAACTCACTCAGTGCGTTAAAATCTTTAGAAGGTTTTTCAGATACCCAGAATCCTCTATTACTCGACATACATCAAAATTTAAAGATCTATGATCATCAGATTTTTAACTACTGGGTTCCTGGGCATGCAGGCATGAAAGGTAACAAGTGAGCAGACAAAACAGCCAAGCCTGCAGTTGTATATTTTAATCAGCTTTTCTCCTGCAGAAATATTAGAATGGTGAACTGGAAGAGAATCTTTAATAAATGGGAACTGTTGTAGGATGATCAGCTTCTGATCAGAAGCTGATTGAAATTGAGAAGAGTTAAAGTATACTGAGAGGCAACTAGACGACAGAAGTGGAAATAATTTTGACCTGCCTTAAAATTGGACACTTTCAAGCCACGCACAGTTACCTTTTGAATGCCAAGAGTGAATCTTTTGTTCAATTTATGATAGTATTCTGTTGATGCACCACTTTCTACTTGAATGTCCACATTTTGATAGACTTCAACTGAAGCATTTTAATGACTGTGACTTGCACCTTAATCTTACTATCACGAAAGAGGTAAATGGTAATTTCAGTTGCTGAAAGAAACAGGCTATTATTTAATTTGATTTTTCTTTGAAGTTGCTTGTTGGGGATTTAATGCTGTATATTTCTTTCTTTTTTTCCTTACTGTTAGCCCTGTTTTGTATCTGAAATCATCTGTGTTTTTCGTGTTGCTTTCAACACTCATCATTTTATCACACCTTTTGATTTTATGTATGTGCTATTGTTTTAAAGTTATGTTTGTGTATAATTGGTGCTTGTGCCTAATTTGAGTTTAGAACTATCTAACATTTGTTTCACACTTATAATCTTTAAGGATATTGTGCCAGTAAATGGACTATCTAACCTTCCATGCAATTGTAGAGATTGATGAAAGCCTGTTTTCAAAAAGAAAAAATAATGTTGCCTACATTCTGCTGCCTCTTTTCTGTTTCTAGTTATTGATGATAATTAATAAAAGTATAATTATTATTATAATATATTTTTAGCGTTCCTTTGAACCTCGTAATGGCTTGTGGGGTGCCTTATTAGCTGACAGGCTTCAGAGGTAATAGAACATATTTTTGTATATATTATTATAATTAAAATTTTTGTTTTTCTGATATTAGGAGCATCAGCATAGAAAAGTGACGAATAGTTTTCCTGTTAATCTTTATTTGTATGTCCATGCAGTGTGACACTGAAATTTATGTACTTTTATATGCAAATTAAAATATTAGATATAAAGATATAAATTAAAGAAAAAACATTTTTTTTTCATTATGTTGAGATTTCATCATGCAATCTTGATATTTCAAAATATGTTACATTTATTATATTTAACTTCACCAGCTTTTATATTCAAATACTGTATGTACTGCAACTTATTATATGCATGCAAGGATTCAAAATGCATTAATTATTGTATTGCTTATACATTTTAAAATTGTTAATGCTTGTTTTCAAGAACTTCTCATCCTGGCTGTCTATTTGAACTGGCCATTTTGCTGACTAAGAAGCAGAATTGTTAGCCATAATTCTTAAAAAAACTTGACAACTTTTCTTTTGAATGACAAGAGTAATATCATATTTTGCCAAAAAGAAAACTGTCTGAGATGACGCTGGTGATTGGAATGTAGTGAAATATCCTTTTTTGTTCTGCTTATATTGTAACTTTGTTTTCTGAAGCATTCTGGCTGTCAATTATTAATCTTTTTATCATTATTACTTTTTTAGTTTATTAATTTATTTATGTATTATCCTATTGGCCATAAAACTCTTGCCAAAGGAGCAGGATTTAGTGCCAGTTATGGATAAATTGGACATATTAAAACACTCATAAATTTGCTCTTTCATTTGTTGTAACCGTGATTTATTCTTGATAAGCCTGTTTTTGATAAGCCTGCTTTGTTTTTATGAGCAAGGATATAAATTAACTGTTATTGGTGAATTTTCTTGCATTTTGAAAAACATTAAAATTTAGGACCTGCCTTTTACAGAAATGCAAGCAGTGGGTTATTTTCTAAGTTATAGAATCCTACCATAAAAAAAGATTGTATAGTTATGGACTTGGTATAGCCAGCTAAATGTAGCCAAAAAAATAGTAATAGATTGGAAAAATCATTGCTGGGAAATTTGTACTCATAGCAATCTAAACTGAGCTTCTGATAAAATTGGGAGACCTAACAAAATAGTAGAAATCAAGAAAGGCATTTTTATGAAAAGTAAAAAGGAAGCAGGTCAAAAATTAATTATTTATTAAGTAAACAGGTATCAGTTCCTTAGAATTCCACAAAAACAATTGGCACAATTTTGGCAGGATGTCTGCTAACTTTTACAGTCAACAGATAATATGTTAGTAACAATTTTTTAGTCATAAATTTGATAGTAATTCAGTAAAAGATAAAATTTAAACTGAGCAGCAGTGAATGCATATGTCCATTTTTATTTTATTTAGATTATATTATCTACTAATATTAAAACCGTAATTAAAATGCCATAACTGTAGTATATCTTAAGGATTGAATATGAAACATTGCTGAACAGAATTAAGTAAAACTACGAATTTCTTTTAAAGAATATAATGTTTATCAGTTTATAGATACTAGCTGCTTTTGTGGCTAGCTGCGTAAAACAGTTATATTGAAAAGGTAAAGATATATAATTATTTTAATTAGTGCAGCTGGTATAATTTCACAGGGCCAACTAGTAACTCATAATAATGCAGATGGAGAACTGTATTTATTGCTTTTAAGTTGCTTATTTGTTAATAAAAGACTAATTTGAAAGAAAAATTAAATATCTTATGCTTTGCTAAATGGCAACACATTAGTGCTGGAAGATATAAATGTTTTATTTTGGGCAGTTGCAGAGTTTCCTGAGATAACACATTGCTTTTAAAAACCTGAGTTTGTTAATAAAAAGTTAATTTAATTTTTTAAAAAAATAAGAAATAAATAAAAAGAATTCCAACTTCGGGCTTCGCGGTCCGTGGAACTATGTGTGTTCAAAATGTGAAGGCTTTGGGTCCTGCATTTTTCCTCAGTGCAAGGAACATACATACATGCATACAGACTTTTCGTTATTTAATAAAGCTGGAATTCATCAGTTTATACTACTGAGGCATTCTAACTTGTTCTAAGTGCATGAAAGTTGGCTTTGCATATATATACAGTTGTATGCTGGTATTTTTAAATACAAAATTTTTAAAAAATTCATGAATTATATATGCCATACTTTCTTTGGTTTTGCCTATATTCCCTTAATTAATGCCCTAATTTGTGGCAAGTCTGATTACCTTACCTGATTTTCATTTCTGCTTAATTAGTGGTGCTTTTGTCATCTGAGTAATGTCAATTTTTTAGTTTCTGCAGTTCTGATGACTTAATTATTTCTGGTGGCTTTTAGAAATTAGAAATTTCATGCCATTATTGTTTTACCTTATCACATTATTAATTATCAAATTATCCTCTCTGAATTTCTAAGTACATCACATGATGTATTTAGAAATTCAGAGGGGATATTTTGAATTCCCCCTGTATTGTTTGTTCATTATTAACCTTGATCAAGAAACTCTTAGAAGCCAGTTTCTGTAACCTGGAAGCAAAATCACGTACAGTTCCCCAGTCTTTTGAGTGTACAGGATGAAATCAACCAACTTTTCAGGAAAAGGCTCCTCCTTTTTTAATCTGGCTATTACTCTTGCTTTAACCTTTTAACTGTCATACCCGAAATAATCTCGGGCATAGCACTGGTGTTCCAAAATGTCACGCCCGAGTATTACTTGGGGTAATTTTTTTTAGAGCATTGTATTGTTATACCCGAGTATATATCATGAGAAGTTTATTTCGGCTTCAGTTCAATAGATGGCAGCACTTTACTGAATTTTTCGCCAAACATTTGATTTTTGCAATAAAAAAAAATTGACTATTTATGTATGCAAATCATCAAAATAACTCGATATTTAAGGAGTTAAATTCCTTAAAACCCTTTCTGAAAGAGGGAATATTTTTCACAAGATCTTTAGACCTACTTTAACATTTTGAAAGGATTCTACATTAGTTCCAATTCTTTGGAAGTATCTGCAGAGTAGGATTTAATAATGCATTATTTTCAGCTAATATCATTTGATGATTACTAAACAGTACAATCCTAAGTAGCATAATTACTCCCCCCCAAAAAAACAGACTGTAACATCAAATTTTATATACACTTTATGTATAAATAATTATGCATTGTATAACCCTGTTTCCATTAAGTTATTTAGAAATAATAAAACAATATTTACCTTTTGTTTTCTGGTCAGTTACCCCTAATTTTGTAAATAAAATGAGTGGAAAAAAATCTAAGGCTGATAAAAAGCATCAGTTTAATAAATTGTGCAAAAATAAATTCGTATTTATTGCAAAACCATTGTGCATTATATATGATACCACTGGTTAATGGAAGACATTATTTTAATAGATATTCTCTAAGCCATCAAACCGGACAAAAAGAAAAATTCAAATTAATTCTTCGGTTTGAATTGTGGAAAGAATATGCAGTTTAGGAAA
The DNA here is from genome assembly GCA_000611955.2 of Stegodyphus mimosarum. Classification (NCBI taxonomy): domain Eukaryota; kingdom Metazoa; phylum Arthropoda; class Arachnida; order Araneae; family Eresidae; genus Stegodyphus; species Stegodyphus mimosarum. Next base: position 139,666 of record KK116783.1, read on the forward strand.
AGAAATAAAGACAGATGAAATATATCTGTGAAATGAAGTTTTGAAAATGGAGCAATGCCGAATGCATCTTACGAAGTCTTCGTATTATCCTAAAAGCACAAAATCAGTGTCATAAAACCCTTTTTGTGAAGGAAAGCTGTTAAGCCTAAATATCATAAGACCCTTTCTGTGATTGAAAGAAAGTTATTAAGCCTACTTTAAGACAAGTTTAAGATGTCTTGATGATAAGAATATGGAAAGAGAGGCAAACAAAATTGCTTTATTCAAGCGAATGTTTACACAAAGCCCAAAGAAATTTTGCTACAATGATAATGAGTAACTAGAAAACCATGATCATACTTATTTTCTCCCTTTAAATCCTTGGAGAAATCTGCTGATATATGATAATGTGACTCAACATTTATAAAACAAAAAATAGAAGATTTTCATGGTATTTTAATATTTTTGAAGAACTTATTGACCTAGAGCCATTTCATAGAAAACCAGATAGTAGGATATATTTGACAAACCAAAGTTATATCTAGAAAAATCAACAGCTAAATTTTAGTAAGCTTGTTTTGTTAGTATTTGCATTGATGGAATACCAACAGTGACAGGCAGAGTTGGGATTGTAGCCTTTTTGTGAAAGATTTTTAGGTCATTCTTTAGTAATGTATCCCATCTATCAGAGTACACATGAAGAGTCTTTGTGTGGAAATACTTTAAATTTGAAGCATGTTAGGATACCAGTTGTAAAATATCTGAAGTAACATTATAGCAAGTGGATTTCATAGAAAGGAATTCAGAGAATATTCTGAATTCTTAGATATGGAATATGGTGACCCTGTCCTTCATTATGAAATGGACTGATTTTCTTAGAAAATTTTTCGAACTGAAAAACAGTTCTTATAATTTTCTTTGTGACAAGGCTAAACTACATGAAAACAAAAACTCTGTTATGTAGTGAGAAAGGGCAGTTTGATTTAACAGTAACCTAAATTTGAAATTGTGGGGCAGGAATAAATTGTTTAGTGCACTGGTCATCAGAATTAAAAGATAAAGACAGAAATAAAATGTAACTGATGTGTAATAAAAAATTATTAATAGAAATTCCTACAAAAGCATTAGTTAACATAAATTACAATGTTTGGTAGTTAATTATTCGCAAAATATTGAAATTAAAACCAAATTTATGGAATTTGGAAAACGATGGAAAAATGAAGTCACTTGTGGAAAAAAATTTCTTTAATATTGTGTACCATCAGCTCAGACAGATATGCATACCTCACATGTTGATTTCATAGCCTTTACCAAAACGTTGATCAAGTCTTGTGGATTTGCATGCCACTCTTCTAAAAATGCACTTTTCAGCTCCTGAAGGGACCGGAGAGAAATTTGGTGCCATAAGGCATCCGATACATGCTCAAGCGTGTGAGTAAGGTGGAAAATCCATTCAAGTGATATCTTCTGTTTGCAAGTATTCTGACACCACATATGTTCGATGAGGTCAAGCATTTTTGTTACATTAGCAAACACTTTGGGCCAACAACACCTCTATGCACTCTTAACTTGGGTTTCCAATACCTCTTCCACATACCTCCAAGTGGTTACAGAACCTCCTTGAAAGATATGCAGCTTGATGTGGCCATTTTCATGATTCCTTGCCAAAACCGTGATTGCAGAAATGCAAAATTTCAAGAACAAGGGAAGGCAAGTCGCATGTTCCTTCCTCTCTCCAAATCAAAATTCTTCTACAATCACTGTGCCACACTATATCTGGACTTGTCAGTAAACAATACTTGGCCCCAGTCATCTTGGCTGCATTGAACATGATGGCACCAGTTTAAACAGGCCTGTCTGAAAGCTTGATTGAGTGAGTCACAAACCATTGGTTTTCTTGCATACTGTCTCGTTTTGACTTCGAACATCAGAAGAATCAGTAATGGAAATGAGTGTAAACAGTTATTCAATGAAACATCTCGTTACAACACAAACAGTTTATTTACAAGTCTAATAATTGACAGCTGCAGTTTCATCATCTCAATACAGCACTTAAAAATATAAATGGCGTAAGATAATACTCATTAATTATCAAATACACATGAAATGCAACTCGAAGCCATTTATCTCATTCTCTCATAAAGAGAACGAGCTCAAAACGAAAATGTAAACATTATCCACTGTTGCCATATGCAATTTTCTAAATTAGTTAAACAAAGATAATATTAGATAGAGGTTCAACTTAACATCCTCCCACCTAAGTTAACTTTTTACCTTAAAAATTTAACTTACAAAAGAAAGTTAACAAAAGAAAATCACAAACTGTTCATAAGTTACAAAAGAAAAATTATACATAGTTCATAAGTCCAGTCTCTTAGGTACTTTTACTGTACGACCTGCTCTAGTCTTTTGAATCTGAGGTTCAGATACACACACATCATCAGACGCAAAATTCTCACAAGTTTCGTCTCCCACCTTCTCGGTTGAAAAGTTCTGAATAATGGGATCATCACTGGATACTTCAAGTGGGTACAATCTTTGAATTGGTCTTAACAATTGTTCATGACTTGTTTTGAGCTTAACAAGTCTTGCAATTCCGTCTTTTCCTGGAAGGATCTGAATTATTTAGCCTAATGGCCAATTGATTCGCTTGGTGTTATCACTGCCTATCATTACAGCATCACCAATATTCACTTTCACAGATTTTCTGTTTTCTGATTTTTGGATGAGTGCCCCATTCAGACCTAAACCTGTTCCTTAAATCTCTTTTCAGGCTTTTTCTATATTTAACCCGCTTATTAAGACTTTTGTGCCCAATATGATCAAGATCTGGAACACCACTTTTTCGTATATCTTGCAGAAATAGAGAGGGACTTAAAGGCATTAAAGTAGCATCATTTTCAGTTACGTATGTCAATGGACGGGAATTAATCACTGCTTCACAATCACAGAGAATCGTGGTCATTTCTTCAGAAGTTAAGGAGGCTCTTCCTAGCACTCGTCTTAATAATTTCTTGAGCATTCCTACCAAACTCTCCCACCAACCTCCCCACCAGGAGGCAGTTGGCGGGTTGAACTTCCATTGAATTGGTAGTACAGAAGTGTCATCAGTGATTTGCTTCCAGTTTAGATCTCGGAGTACATTTGAAGCGCCAACAAAATTAGTTCCGTTATCACAGTATATGATTCTACTCCGTCCTCTACGAGCTATAAACCTCCTAAGAGCTAGTAAAAAACTGTCGGTGGACATCGATTCAACCAACTCTAAATGGACTGCCCTGTAAACAGCGCAGGTGAATAAACAGATCCAAGATTTCTTGTTGCCTCTCAAGATCACTGGTCCAGCGAGATCCACCCCACAGATTTCGAATACAGCTGCTTCTCGTAGTCTGTCTTCTGGAGGAGGCGCGGTATAAGTTTCTAGGTTTTTTGCAGAAAATCTCCTACACACTGTGCATTGATTAATGAGAGATCTCACAGTTTTACGAGCGTTCAGAATCCAAAATCTCTCTCGTAGAATATTTATCAAAATTTGCGTACCAGCGTGTGCATTTTTCTCGTGATAATATCGCACTAATCTCTTGACAACCTCATGATTGGATGGAAGAACAGCTGGCATTTTAAATTCTTCCGTATCCTCACGAAAGGTAAGTTTAGTTTTCAGTCTAAGGATTCCACTTTCATCCTTGAATACTCCTAAAGTTTTTAATTTCTCGTCTTTTTCATTCACAAAACAGTCTTCTTGAACCATTTTAATCAATACCTTCTCAGCCTCAAAAATTTCATCAGAATCAAGGTTTCCATGTTTTCTCTCAATTTGTTCAGATCGACAATTGTAGGCGAATCTTAGGATCCAGGCAATTAGATTAACTATCTTTTTGTACTTGGAAAAATATCTATAATACCAATCTCTCTTAGTAACCAAGCATGTAGAAACTAAACATTTTGTTACAGATGAAACTATTCCCTTTTTCTTCTCTCTAAAAATCTCACTCTCATCTAAATTTAAGTCACCTTTTGGCCAATCTTCTTCAGGCAAGTAGAGCCAACTTGGACCTAGCCACCAGTTAGATTTCAACAAATTTAGAGCTGAACAACCTCTGCTCGGGAGATCAGCCGGATTCATACATCCCGGAATATGTCTCCATGAATTTTTATTTGTTAGTCTTCTTATTTCTTTTACTCTGTTCTGGACAAAGACACTCGAGGCTTCTTCTCTCGTTATCCAAGCTAAGACAGCAGAAGAATCAGTCCAGAAGTAAACTTCTTCACTCTGTATCTCAGATAAAATTGAGGACGAAAGTCGTGATGCTATAGTAGCTGCAAGTAATTCCAGTCTCGCGATAGTAGTTTCTTCTTTTCCCGTTGGTGCAACTCTACTCCTGGCTTGTATTAGCTGTACTTTAACAGAATCAAAAGTTTTTACTCGGATAAAAGCGGCCACAGCGTAAGCATGCTTACTGGCATCACAGAAAATATGTACTGAAGTATTTTCACTTGTATTCCTTGAACCAAAATATCTGGGAAAACGGATCTTCTCTAGATAGTCACTGTCTCTCAGCCATTTTGAAAATGCAGTTCTCGTACAGGTACCAACTTCTTCATCCCATGTTATCTTCTGCTTCCACGTTTCTTGAAGCAATAATTTAGGGATAAGGATGACAGGACAATATATACCAAGAGGATCAAACAATCTATGAGCTGTAGCTGAGATTAACCGCTTAGTTACTTTTTCAAAACATAACTCTTTTATACTACCAGTATTTATTCGTAGAGTGTCAGATTGTTTATTCCATATTAAACCGAGCACATTCGTATCAGCAGAAGCATCATCATTAATATCATTGAACTCCCACCCTCTAAGCTGAAATTTTCTCTCAGCCATTACTTCAGTTGATACATTCATAAAAAGATTGAGTTCATTTTCATTTTTGACACAACTGACACAGTTGTCAACATAGAAACTATGCATAAGTTTTTGAACGATACTGTTTGGATATGAGGATTCACCAGTTTCTATTTTCTCTAAAACAGTTTGTAAATGAAGCTGAATAGAAGCTGAGTTTAGAAGAAAAGGGCTGCTTGCTACACCAAAAACTACAAGACAGTGCCTGTAGTCTTTCAACTGACCATCACTGTCAGGCCACAAGAACCTCAAAAAATCTCTATCAGTGGGTGAAACACTTATTTGTAGAAAGGCTCTTCGTATATCAGCAATAACACCTATCTCCTCTTTTCGAAATCATGTTAAAATACTTGGAATCTGCTCTATTAGATTCGGACCCTTTTCTAAGCAATCATTAAGACTAGGAAACCCCTTTACCTTGGCCGAAGCATCGAACACTGGTCGGAGTTTTGTAGTACTATTCTCTTTGATAGCTTATCGATGAGGAAGGTAAAGAACTTGACCTTGATCGTTTTTAGGAACTTCTTCAATTACTCCTTCTTCTAGCCATTCCTTAAAAACATTTTCATAAGCTTCATAATTGGACTCCGCTTTAAGACGTTTAACAGCTTTGTTCAGTCTCCTCTCGGCTAAATCAAAATAATCTGGCAGTGGTGGATGATCTTCCAACTAGGGCAAATCAACCTCAAAACGATTATCTACTACATGGACTGTATTTAGGAAATGTAATCGAGCAGCTTCTTGCAGTTCCATCTGGCTTTTCTTGACTGATGGGTCAGTAATGCCAAGTGTGTCCAAGGTCCATAAATCTGTTATCGTCTCCACTGCAGACAACAAGGACGTAACTAATAATGATGAGGTACACTCGCTTCTCGAAGTATTGGGCATTCGTCCCATAACTGACCATCCAAGTTTTGTTTCTATGGCTACGAGACCACAAGGTATCTCACGACGACCACCTGTCATGAGTTTTCCAGCTACATCAGCCCCAATAAGGATTTCAATAGGATCTTCACAATCATCCACAATATTTATATTATAAGCAGCTAACTCCTTAAGACAAAGTTTGTTGACAATAGGTGGCACTGACTTGCAAATAATTTGTTGACTAAGAACTTTAAAGTTACAATTATAATTCCCGTGCACACTTGATAAATACAAAGTGTATACATCGTGCTTGCATACCCCTGAATTTTTCCCTCCAAATAAAGAGTGCTGCAAATATTCACAATTCTGAGGTTCATAGTTCATTTCTTGAGCTGTACTTCGTAACAGATACGATCGCTGTGAAGCTGTATCAATAATAGCTCTTGCGACACGTTTTTTCCCATTACCTCTAATTATAACTTTGAATGTTTGCAGCATTACGTCTGGAGTCGAAGATAAGTTAGAAAGAGCCTGATCCACTTCAGCACTAATCTCAGTTTTCTTTTCAACTTCGGATGATTCCTCATTTTTGGGCACAGTTGTTTGGTGCATTTTCCTACATAGAAGAATATGATGTTTTTTACCACAACACAAGCAACCAGCTTTCAAGTTACAGTCCTTAACTGAGTGTCCAGATTTTAAACATAAAAAACACTTGTGAGATTGTTGAACAAGTGACTCTCTCTGACTTAAAGGTATTTTTCTTGCTTTTAGACAATCTCCTGAATAATGCGAATTAGAACAGAATATGCACTGTTTTGACACTTGAGATGAAGTTAGAAGATCTGTCGCACTAGGCACATTTGAAAACTTTCCACTCTTAAATTTTTTATCGATCCCTTTTTTCTCCTTGGAAAAATTACTATATTTTTCTTTCGGTTTTGACTTTGAAGTATTGAAACTTCGAGAGGCTAGAAAAAGGCGTTCTTCAGCTTCAACTTCGTCTTGTAAAAATTCTAAAATACACTCTAAATCACTTTTCTCAATTATAGTTTTACTTTGATTTGAATCATCTGGACTCACTTCTTGAACTCTTCGATGAGCAGATCTATAGCGCTCCCAAGCAACAAGAGTTTCTTCAGGTAACGATGATTCAACTAGAGGAAATAACATGGCAGCATATTTCTCCCTAGTAACCCCTAATAGTTCAAGTGAACGGAGTTTACTCTCAAGTTGATCAAACAATTTTCTTAATGAATTTTTAGGACAGTTCTGTTTTTGAAGAACTAATGCTAATAAATCTCTGATGTATACTTGAATCAATAATTATTCTCTACCAAAACGAATTTTCAGCTGTTTTAAAGCTTTTCCATAACTATCACCACCTGGGAGAAAACTCTTAATTAATTCTTCGGCAGGACTGCCTTTTTCCATTGCTTGAGATAAATACGAAAATTTATCGTGAAAATCAATATTAATGTCCTCATCAATTTTTTTGAATTGCCCCCAAAAGTAGAGTCAATTTCTTACATTACCGTCAAAAGTAGGTAATTTTATTTTTGGATAATGCAATAAAGTGTTCGGCTGCGAAATGACATTCAAACTTTCATTCTTAGAAGATAATTGTTTACCCACTAATGTTTCTAACTTCTGTTTAAAAGATCTCCAGCGATCAATATATGTTTCTGACTCATGTACCACTTTCTCTATTTCGGAATCGGAAGTATTTTCAGAATACAACAGTTGTTTATATTTCTCTTCACATGCTATCATTAATAAAGCTTTCTCTTCAATTAGCTTTAATTTATTAATTTTCTCAACGTAATTCAGGTTAATTTCTTCCTCATCAAAAGAATTACATGCTCGAGTAAACAACCTTCTAAGTTGTTTTCTATCTTTCAATACAGTTTCCATAATGAATAAAGAGTAAAAACAAAATATAAAAATATTTTTCACTCACTCGTAAAAAGCAGCCGCGTCATGTCCTCGGACGCCATGATGTCTCGTTTTGACTTCGAACATCAGAAGAATCAGTAATGGAAATGAGTGTAAACAGTTATTCAATGAAACATCTCGTTACAACACAAACAGTTTATTTACAAGTCTAATAATTGACAGCTGAAGTTTCGTTATCTCAATACAGCACTTAAAAATATAAATGGCGTAAGATAATACTCATTAATTATCTAATATACATGAAATGCAACTCGAAGCCATTTATCTTATTCTCTCATAAAAAGAACGAGCTCAAAACATACAGCTTTGCTCAAAACGAAAATGTAAACATTATCCACTGTTGCCATATGCAATTTTCTAAATTAGTTAAACAAAGATAATATTAGATAGAGGTTCAACTTAACACATACAGTCCAACCTTGTTAAGGCCTTCATGCTGTAATAGAATGGCCAATTCGAGTTCTTTTGGCAGCCTGAAGGTCTAAAACCAAATTTCTTGTAGCCGCTTCATGGTTTCTTTGAGTCAACAATGACAAAAAATGGTCTTCTGATGCAGTTGTTGCTCTTGATTGCCCTTGACCGGGCTAACTAATGCAGTGCTTAAAAAGTGGCTTCAAACTCTTAATGTGACACTTTGAAGGCTATTCAAATCTTGGGCAACCTCCATTTGTGTTTGATTTTCATCGATTCTACCACTTATTTGCCACTTTTGACCTTCACTTAAATGATACCTTTGAGACATAACTGTTGAATACTGATCACTCTCAGAAACCACGTTCACGCCTCTAACTGGCCAGGATTTTTTGCTAAGAAAGCATAAATTTCTGAAAATTACTTTCTTGATTTTAATGTAAAAATTCTCCTGGTATTTTACATCTGGATTTGTATACTTTTAACATATTGTTTTAATTTTGTTGACATATTTTAATATGCACGTATATATACGCTCTTACAGATATCATAAAAAATATTTCAGCCCGTATATATATGGCCTTGCCGTTTAGAGGTTTAATCAACGCTACAAACTGAAATTCGAGCATGCATCCATTGCACACCACATTGTCAATAGCCGAATTTGCATGCTTCTGGTACTAACATGTGCGCGAAAGTGCAATTTTGTGTTCAGTTGTATTTAATTAACATAAATAGTTACAGCATTGAGCATTGGTTACAAAATTTAGTGAGCATATTTTTTCTCATCCTTTGATTTTGATGACCAGTGTAATTTAATAAATGACATCATTGCATTTAAATGAAATTAAAACTTTTGATCTCGATTTAAAAATGGAGATTCTAATCATTTTCTAAATTTAAAAGAACACAGTGAATCTATTTAACATAATAGATTCACTGTGAAGAATATATTGAGAAACTCAGATTATTGTGAGAGTCATTTGTTTTAGCAGTTTTATCAAAGAAAAAGATTGCATACTTGCAGTTATCAAACAAAAATATAGCACTTTCCACTTAAAAAAAAAAAAATAATAGCAATGAAACTTATTGATCTCAAAAACAATTCTTTATTGGAAATTAAATGTAATAAATTCCATCAATCTCATGTACTTTTCATATATTTGATATTAATGGATATAAATTCGTTATCAATGCCCTGTGAACATTTTTCAGAGGTGAGGAAATTTGCTCAAAGTTGTACCTGCTAATTTCGAGTAACATACAAACAAACAAATGTTTTCGTCAATGAAAATGATTCAGAACAACTTGTGATTAAGACTGACTGAAAAACTGTGTGATGCTTTTAGTAACTGATTTAACTTCAAATATTTCATGGTTAAAAAAAATGCAAAGCAGTTTCAAAATTTATTAAATTACTTAATGTTTATCTTGTTTGTATATGAAAGTCTTTTACTTAAAACTACTAAAAGAATGTACATGACTATATGCGTAATAAATCAATTTATATATAACTTTAAAAATATCCATTATCATATTTTAAAAGGGCTGAAAGCATATATGTTTTTGTGGTGCGTTTTAACTAGGAAATGAAAAAATTGGTGCTTGAACTCTAGCATAGCATTATGTGAAGTGCTGGGTTTGGATTAAAACTCTTAAAGGAGATGAGAATGGGTAAGCTGAATGCATTTCTGTGATGAAGCTACTAATCTTTTAAATCGCTTAACTTTATTCTTTTGGGAAATACAGGTGTTTTGGATATAGAGGTCTTGTTGCTTGCATGATAAAAGCTGTGTCTTGAGTTTTGCTACAGCATGCAACATGCTTTTATCTGTACTAATTGGATGAGGTCTTGTGGATCAAGGCAGATTTTGAAGTAATGATTAATTTCTTGTTTATTGATGTGCTCTACTTAAGTATATTGTTTGCAATAACATGATAATTAAAAAAACACACAACACACATTTTTTATAGCACCAGCCTGTTATGCTGCCCTTTGCCTTGTTGATCAAAACATGTATATTGTGCTTTTGTTTCTGAATCAAACCTACATATATCTAAGGTAGGTAGTGAGTGGAGCACCAAAGACTTCACCATAGATTGCACAGGTAATGGCCCAGCAAACTAACCATGTTTGAAATTAACCCCAATATGGGGCCATTAGTACATTGCTGAATTTGAATGGAAGAGGTGATGGGCTGTTGTCGAGTATTTGCTGTACGATGTGTTCCATAGTACACGTTTATCTTTTGGCAAATTCTTGATTTATTGAATCATATAGTTGTTCAGCCTGTTACATTGTTCAGTACATTGTGGATGCTGATTACATTCAACATTTCTTGCATTATTTGGTTTGGCAAATTTCAAGCCTGTAATGGCTCAAGTTTCTCATAATAATTATTTTTTTAAAATTTTGACAGGATGTGTCACTATTATTAACAGACATCTAAATGGTATGTCAATGTTGAAGGGTCCTTTCAAATGAAGTTCTTTCGTGAGCGGACATTTCAAAATATAATGATCCACATCACCTAATTCTACATGTATTAGTAATACCCAAGGTCCTCTTCCAGAAGTAATTCAGGAAATGGCTATGGCCTGGCAAATATTGCATTAGGAAACCTTGTGTAATTCTGGTTTTGTTATCTACTTTTAGAAAGAGCTTGTGTGTGCAATGACTTGTTATCTCTTCATCTCACTCCTGTTGCCCAAAATTTTGTGTGTGCATATTTAGTATATTACTTCATGTGGATCTTGGGAAATGGCATATCACGGAGTTCTATTTCCTTTTATGCGTCCTCTTTTGCAGCATCATTACATGTGTCTTCACTGTAGTCTTGTAGTCACATGAGTGCAATTTTTGTATTTTGCATGTTTTCTGAGTGTTGATTAATTTTGAGTGCAATTTTTGGAGTTGTTGACCGGGTTGTAAAGTGATAATATTGCTGTCTGGTTGTCTGATTTCATTATGATGTGGGGGATTCTCTGGTTATTTGCTGTTTTCACAGCTGCTGTTATTGCTGAAAGTTCTGCCTGACAAATGCTGTAATTGCTTTTTAGATATCTTTCCTATGTTATTGAGGTTCTTTTACATAGGGATATAGGCCTTATCCAACTTTTCGATCTGTTTTGGAGCTATCTGTAAATGTTGCGGTTTTATTGTTGATGGGCTGTACTATGTCTTGTTGAAATTTTATCCTTGTTTGCAGAACAGCAGTTGAAATTTCATCCTTGTTTGCAGGGTGTGTGTTGTAGGGAGGGGGATGGCATTCATATTCTTCAGTTTTACAAAGGTGGTCATTAAAGAAAATGTTCTGTTTAAACTGCATAACTATTGTATGAATAGCTGCATGTATTGTTTGTAGGTGTAGAGGGATTGTTCTGACTACCATACTGAGCACAACACTTGAAGTTGTAGAAAATCCACATGTTATGCATAAAATAAACTGTCTTTGAATTGAGGTTAAAATTCTGTTTTTTCATTCAGTCATAAGTATGGCTAAATGGCAATGGCATAAGCCACTATGTTGGTTATTACTGTGTTATATAAAATTGTGGTAATATGGGGGCTCAGACCACAGTTGTATCCATGCATTCATCTTCGACTGAGTCCTGTTTGGTGAGTACGTGCTTTGATCTCCTTGAGATGATGGACAAAATTTTGCTTTTGGTCAGTGTGGATTTGTAGATATTTTACGTTTCTAATTCTTCCATCGTCAATTTTCAGAGAGAGTTATTTGGTAGTAGACTGGCCTGGTGTATGTATTCCCATGAGCTATGACTTTGGTAGAGAGATTTCTAGTTTGTGTTTTTTATGTACATTTTTGAATATTTGTAAAATATTTCAATTTTGGTATTGAATATTTATAAAAAATTTCAATTTAATACAATTATTTATTCACAAAATATTTCAACTTTGTTTCTGCAGTTTTTTTTGGGGGGTATCATATGTGAGCAGTCATTCACAGCAAATGAGATATCATCAACAAACGCACTGATTTTTGAGTGGAACACCCAATTTTGATTATTATTTTGTTGAAAACAATGTTTCAAAGGTCTGCACCTCATGCAGAACCCCTGGGACGTATACAGCAAATACCCTCATTCCTTGAAAACAAACATTGGGTATGCCCATATTTCCTTTCAAGGGATGAGGTTATTATATAAGGTAAAACTACTGCAATTTTTAAAAAAGTCATTTACAATATTAAAAATATTGTACAACTGAGGTTCCGTAATGCATGGAGAATAGATGGCCACCACAGCGACTCAAAGCTGCAGGCATGGCATATATCTAAGCCTTACGGTGGTTATTACAGTGTGTTATTTAGAAATCTGATTTACACATTTTAAATACATCTGTAACATGCCTCTGTATGCTTAAAAGCTATCATGTAGACCAACATGGACTTTAGAAAAATTTTAGGTATGGGGCAATATGAAACATCTAGATATTTGTACATAATGTCTAAGAACTGTTCACATGCTATTTATATAGCAGAAACTATGTTTCAAATTTTGCTACAATACACAGCATGGCCGAACATTCTGTCAAATGTACTTGTACCAAGTTGTAGTCAATGCCCAGATAACTCTCAGTTTCTCATATTGAAAAAATGACAGTGTTTAATCGCTAAATTTTGTATGTTCATACTTTCACACAATTTTTGGAGGGGTTCTTTTTATCTGTATATTAAAATGTATTAGAAATACAAAAGATTCTGTTTGTCTATTTATCTCACCTAAAGTAATTTTGACTTTATGAATATTCAGACTGTGGAAGTTAAATTTAGATGAATTTTTTTCAGCTAATATATCATGATTATGAGAAGAATAAGTGTGCCTTTATTTTATCACTCAAGTAATATATATTAGATATTTTATTACAGGGTCTGTGATGTTGTTGGACGAGGTTTCTCAGGTTATACAAGCAGAACATGTAACATTATTCTTCCTCGGCTGTTTTCTGCTGAAAATATTTCAGATATTGAAGCGTTTGTAATATGTCTTGGTGCCAATGATTCATGTGATAAAAACTCAGATACTAACCAGCATGTGCCCATACATGAGTATTCGAAGAATTTGGAAGATATAGTCAATTATCTTCAGGTGAGGATTAATATATATATATTTTTTAATATTTAATTTGTGCCTATGAACCAACTTCTACAATTAACAAAAAATTTTAATTTGTTCCAATAAAATAAGATTTTATTAGAATTTTTTTTTTCGCGAGTTATTTTTTACCTCGAAAGATTTATAAGTTTATGGTTTCAGTTTGTAAGAGAAAATTTCTCAGTTTACTATAGTGGACACTATTATACATAATGCTGTGGCAAGAAATGGCAGTTTTTATCCTCCTCCCAATCAAAGTTTCATACCAAAACTTGTGTTTGTTTGTTATTACGCACACAGTATTTTCAATGCTGATACTTTTTGGCACAGTGAATTTCATTATGCCAAAAAGGATCTCAGTCTCATTAAATATGATTTATCCAGGGTTTCACTTTTAGAATGAATTAAGTAATAATTCCTCTCTGAATTTCTCTCCCCATTAAAGAAAATCTGACAATAACTGATAATTAATTAGAGTCTGAAATTTTAGCAAACTCCTCACACAGTTTAGAGAAAATAACTGCTATTTTGTAAAGTTTCAGATCAGTCACTACGTTACAGAAAGTCAACTAACGTTATTGGCAAGTTCTTTGCAGCATTGATTTAGTCTCATTTGTGGGGTGGGAGAGGAGTCTGTTGTTTTATTTTGTTTTTATTTATTTATTTATTTATTTTTCCGTCTTTTCCATGATCTTAGCAGTTCAAAGCTCATAATCCTTTCGTAACATCTCTGTGGGTGAAAGGTACCATATTATTACACGGAATCCAAGAAGCTTTTCAAACATTTCTGCACATTTCTGAGCTAAACTTCCCATGTTTGCAACTGAATTTTCTTGCGTATGTAATAACTGCATATTGTCTCTCAATGAAGAAAGCTCAAGTGAAACTTGCTGGAGAACTTCATACATTGATTCGCCCTAGTGTCTTTATTGTTTACCTTGATAATTAATACTTTATTGTAAATTAAAGTGCTTAAGTTATTTAAAAGTAGCACAACAAAATAAAATTGGTTCATTCATTCTGTCTTATGCATCTGTATGCAGTTTTCTGAGTTTGCTTTTCTTTGATTACTTCTTGACTTAATTATTCTCTTCAACAGCATGAAATAAAGCATTTTATGCCATTATCCCATTAGCAGGAATAACAGGAAAATTTTGACAATTCACTTTTTTAACACCTAGTAAATAAATTCCATTTGCATATTATAAAATGTCTTCATGTAAAATAGGAATATATAGCAGAAATTAACTAGTATGCTATCACTCTATACCAGAGTGTAAAGAGAAGTTGAATTATCCATGATTGAATGTACAAAAGTCATGGCACTTTTACGTTTGGTTACAAACTATGTAACATATTCTCCCATTTGGAGAAAAATCATAAATTTAAAAGCAAACTGTTAGAGCAACATTTCTGTATTTTACTTTGAATTTTTTTTTTCAAACTCTCCTCACCCCCTCTCATTTTTAACTTTCATACCAAATAAACACAAATATATCTGCAGGCTACTTATTGAGAAGGCCTGATGTAAAAAATATTAAAGTGCATTAATTTATAATAAAAATGATTATGTGTTATTTTGCATGTTTCATTAAAAAAAAAAGAAGAACTGTTGAAATATCTTACGATAAGCCAGTGTACATTTTTAAGGAAAATGGCACTTAATATTGTTGCGTGCCTAAGGGTTCGTAATGGATTGAATGCACAAGTCAATAAAAAGTTAATAAAATTTATTCTTTTCACAAGAAATAAAACAAATTGATGAAATTTTTTCCTCAGAGATATTCGGACAATATCACAATATCTCACAGCAGTTATATTTTGAACTACTGAAACGTTGAATACAACTCAATTCAAAATACAGATATAGTTAATTCGATCTCACAGCGAATTCACTACAATCAATGACAACACTAAGTAAACAACTTCTGTTTGCATAACAACAACAACTGAGCTGAGATGTTTTAATCTGGCTTTTATAAGCTTTTTAATCAAGCACAAGATCAGTTTGGTATTTCCTCGATAGCAAAAACAGTTGCGAGATATCTATTTATTAAATGTTAAATGCACATGCTCTTGTATTTTTACTTTTCCAGCTCAGCTTGCTCTTACAATTCGTCATGCGCTGCAGGAAAATAAAACAATTTTAATCATAATTCTGCTAAAAATAACAAATTAAGTACAAATTCCTTAACAATATTATTAAGGGATTGTATTCTTCAAAGGAATGCTTCAGTATAATTCATTTTAATACATAACTAATCAAAACCTGGTGTGATTATTCAGGTTTAAAGTTTATAAACTGTTGTAAGAAAAATTTAAATTATTTTTTGTATATTGGATATAAAAATCAACCCTAGACTGAGGTTCATATAATCAAAAAAGTATATTGAACTATGATGAAAGAGACATGAATGGATTTACGTTTCTTCAGTGAATGAAAATATTCTACTTCTTATGTTCTTGAAAAAGCAGTACCCCGTCCCTGTCCCTCTTAAACTATTTTAATATTTTTATAAAACCTATGTCAGTCTACCATTGATTTTTACCTAATTTTATATTAGGTTATATATCCTTTTATATGCTACTGTATCATATATATTTTTTATAATTTTAATACAGTACAAAATCCGAGATCCGGACGATTGATCCGGACTCGTTGGGACTTCGGCAATCCTGGATTTGGGATTTTTTTGGCTGTTAGATCATCAGTTTAAATCTAGTAAGATGGTGTATAGAAATTATAAAATTAAAAATATGAAATCGTGATTTATGAAATAATGAAGCATTTATGATCTAAAGGGTATCAAAATTCACAAAAACAAAAGCTTAATATTTATTTGTTTACTTTATTAAATTTGAAATAATAATAACAACAAATGCTACAAAAAAATTTTAGTCACTATACATTATTAGCTATGCATCATGAGACTGGCGACAAATGATTAGTTGTTCCACTAAATTTTGTCTTGCTTCTATCATGCACTTTGACAAATAAGCCTGAATTGTAACATCTATTTATTGCATATGCTTGAGACCTATTTGAGTCCTGAATAAAGTCCCACATCTACTTAAAAGTCTTATCGAGGGCTGGCGCTAGTTATCTTTCCTCCTGATGCAGTCTCTGGGACTCCTAAATTCTGCTACCAAGCACCTCCCTAAGTTCTAAACTTTTGCTGCCCCTAAATTTTGGGTCTCTGTGCTTTCCCTAAACTCAGAAAAATTTGTCATCCCTTAATTTTGTTCATCGGTGCTTCTCTAAATTCCAAAAACTTTGTTTTCCGTAAATTCTGCTGCCCATTGCGTCCATATGAGCTCTAGCGCCGGTTCTGGGTTTATGTGAATAACACGTCAGTTATTCTTAATTCAAATAGCACTAAATGTAATCTTTTGCTATATGAGTATCACTAACAAAATCTTTTTTTATAATACAGAAAGAAAGTTTTGTTAAAACTTTAATCGTTAACATTTCTTATCACATTTAACTAAAATCTGTAATCATCTCCAAGCGTAATGTCAACATAAAAGGTTACCATATTACTAACATTAAAAAAAAAAAGTTTAGGCATCGCTGCATGAGTCATTACTCTAGTTGTCATGGGTTGATAAACATGCGGTGATGAAAGCAAAGTGCGTGTGTGACAGCGTGGTGATGAAAGCAAAATATTCGCCAGGCTAGTGTCAGAGATGTAAAATATTAAAAGATGTAAAATCAACGATATTTCTATGTAGAATGTTTAGGTTTAAGATGTATGGCAAGCAGATGTGCAGCTACAGCGCCAAATTATTGATCACACAAATTTGCCCTAAAATTATTGTTTCTTCAATAATAAGGTTTTTATTTAGTGCCAAAGTGAAATTTAGAAGTGGTACTTTCCATATGTTTTATTATGGAGGGGGGGGGGCTGTATGCATAAAGCATGCCATAACAATTTCTAAAAATAATAAGTTGTTGGTGGCGTTGAGGTCCGGATTTTAGATCATTCTGGATATTGGATATCTGGATCTCGGACTTTGTACTGTAATTAACTTTTATTATATAAATTATTATTTTGGCAAAATCAGTAACGAACTCATTTCAAGGAAATAAGGATTTTAAAGGGATCTTTAGGCTAAGAAAAAGATACTAAAATATTTCTAGACTGACATAAGTCATCCCCAGTAGCATTTTGCAGCTATCATTTGTATGAACTTCTAATCTGTAATTATAATGTATCCTTATAAGAAAAACTTTCAGGTATCAAAATACCTCTCTTTAAAATGAAAATAAAAGTACTCGTACTATTTTGTGCAAGGTAGAATGCAAAATCTGAATCATGCAAGATGTAAATCTATTAAGTACTGGTATGTAGCGTTAGGTTACTGGTATGTAGCGTACAGGTTCGTTATGGATTGAATGCACAAGTCATTAAAAAAGTTAACAAAAATTTATTCTTTCCACAAGAAATAAAATCAAAATGCTGAACTATTTCTTCAGAGATATTCGTACAATATCTCAAACGTTAAGCAAAGCTGAATTCAAAAACAGATAAAGTTAATCCAATCTCACAGCGAAATCGCTACAATCAATAACAGCATTAAGTAAACAAACAGTTCGCTTAAAACAGCTACAACTAAGATGAGGTGTTTTAATTCCTCTTTTAAGTTTTTTAATTATTTACTAGAATAGTCTGGTAAAACCTCGATTTTTCTCAATATTTGTCGATGGCAACAGTAAATACGAGATATTTATTTATTAAATATTAAATGCATGCACTCTTGTATTTTTACTTTTCCGATTTAGCTTTCTCTTCAAAGTCATCTGCGTTGCAAGGGAAAATAAACCAATTTTAATTACAATTCTAAATAGATAGCTAAATAAATACGAAATCCGTAACAATAATGATAAAATTTTCATCTGTAAGCAGATAAAAAGATTTTGTCATCCCTACAATGTATGAGTGTGTGTATGTCTGTATGTGTCACCAGCAATTTATGAAAGCTGGCATTGTATAGAATACCTAGGCAATCTATTGAATACTGAAAATTGGATGTTAAAATTATGAAATGATTAATATTTCACAAGCATTCTATGCAATGCCAAAAGATTGGCTATCAAATTATAAAGTACTTGCACTAATGGCATTTGTAATGTCATGTTGCTGGACACATGACTTTGATTTCCTTTCTTATTGCAATGAGTAGGTTCATATTTTGTTTTCTCTTGCTTCCTTCAGTAATGAAGTTCGATACCTTATATTATTTCTTTTATTTCCAGATACATCATTTCAATGAAAGCCTTTTCATATCTTTCTTTTATTTTGCTTAAATAGGATTTGTCATTTCATAGAATGCACATCTTTTCAATAAAAACATTTTCATTGCTGTCTTTACTTTGCCTAAATAGCATTTGTCAATATGTATAATGCCAAAGAATTACATAGAATGCCTAGGAAATGTTTGTATGGTATTAAAATAATTCCAATATTTTATACTTTGCCTTAGAATGCCAAGCATTCCATTTATTGCCTAGATATTCTATAAAATGTCTGCTTTTCCTACACTGCCAGTCATCAGATTTTGTTTTAACATGCATTACATTTGTTTTTTAATATTTCATCTTTCACTCTTTTATTGTCCTTAATAATCTTGATATCATTATCATAGTTTAAGTGCTATGAAAGCAAAGTATAAATAAATAGTCACATAAATCAAGATAATAAACTCTGTGTGAATGTAGTACATGATTGCATCTTTAATACTAGTGTTACTTAATTTTAAAAGGCATGTTAGATGAATTATGATATGAGAGATGCAAACGGGGATTTCCTTTTCTTTAAGTAGCAAAAATATTCTGTTCTGCTTAAGCTGCATGTGAACTCTGATCAAGAGCACTCTCGAGCATGGAATCTAAATACTTTTCACCCCTCTTTCCATCACCACTTACTTATTATGAGAACTTTCCCAAATTAGTATGTAACTTTTTCATCTGCTATGATTGTTGGTGATGATACTTCAGTTACACATTTTCTGCAATATATAGCAGTGGTTCTCAATTTTTTTTTAATGTTAATTTCTTTGGCTTTAACTAAGATATGTAACACACTCCCTCAGGTAAAATTTTCTAAAATAGCATGTTTTAAAAATATTTAATGACTTTTTAGCAAAATTACAGAAGTTGTTTATTTAATATATAGGTAAATATCTGGTGCATTCTTATTATTAAAGCTTCTGTTATTTAAATGGGCCTGGTGCCCCCTTAACAATTGTCTGCATCTAATAGCAAACATGTACTTGGAGCTTTGCTCATGATTGATGGACTATAAGTGATATGATTATATTTGCTGCTATTTTCCAGTGACTCACAAAAAGTTGTTAATAGGGTTGCTACTTTAGTGGAGTCCATTAACAAAAGGGTTCTTGGCATGATTTAAATGACGGGAGCTGTGATAAGAAAGAAGTACCTCATGTATGGTACCTATAGAATAATATTTTTACTGCTTACAGTATATTTTATTAAGAACCTTTCTTATCATTGAAAAAAATAATTAAAAAGAAATACATTTCTCTTTAGTAACACCCTTAGAAAAAAATTGTGTTGCTAATTGGAAAGTAGCCAAACAAAAAGAAGAAAATCAATCAGAGAAAGTTTACCAAAAATATGAATAATTATGGAACTTTTCAGTAAATGGCAAATATATGAATTTCACTTTTTGAGCTTTTAAACATTTTGAAGAAATAAACAGATGTCTGAATATGTTCATTAACAAAATTAAAAAAGCATACAACTATTAAAACAGTTTAATTAATAAATTTTGAAGATAAAAATGTTACATATATATTTTAAAAAAACAAATATTTGAGTATATAAATACATTACTTCAATATACAAAAATATATGCAGGTATTGAAGTTGTTTAATTCATAGATTTAAAATTGTAGAAATATTCAATAATGTATAGATTCGACTGCATAAAAAACTAATATTTGAGTGTACAGATTGATTACTTTCAAGCCCATAAGACCATTAAAATGATCTAATGAATAAATTTTGAACATTAAATTATTTGAAACATATGTACTTCATGCCTGAAGTGCAGCATATATACATTTGAATATGAACATTGGTAATGTTACATTTAATAAATGTTGTGAACAACGAGATTTGAAATTTATAAGATTAAACACATTTGGACTATGATAAAAATACTTCTTTAAATAATTTCTTTTAATATTTTATTTTTTACTGTTACATTAACAACAAACTAAGCTTAATGCTGCTGAATATTTTTTTTTAATTAGTTACAAAACAAAGTATCTGACAGAATATTTTGACATCTGAGAGTGTTACTAAAAGAAAATTGCCAACAATAATTTTATTACAAAATTCTCTGCATTTTCTTCCTTTTCAAACTGAGTATATATTTATAATCCTAATTATGGAAATATAAGTTGAGAATACCAAATTTTAGAAGTGTGTGCCTGTATTTTTTATGTAGTCTTCTAATTCAGCTATAAAAAGTTAGTTATCTTTGAACTAAACCAGCTTGCATAGCCCTAATCATCTGTTACTAAATCACTTTTGCTGTCAGAGAGGGGGGGGGAATTCATCATCTTGTCTCAGTTTATAAGGCAACAAGGTAGTTTCCTTTGGAAAGCCACTTTCCTAAGTATGGAAAGGAAGATTGTTTTAACCTCTATCTGTTCCTTGAGACAAGATTGCATATAACCTGGAATCTCATTCTTTTTGATTTTATAAAATTAATGGTCTTCATAGATTCTGTTTACACTTTCTTCATGTTCAGGCACTTTCTAGGAGCTAGAGCCTACTTGTCAAGGCTGACTACGGTGGATGAATTTTGCCTGGGAAGCAACCTTCTTGATATGAAAACCTGCATTATACTACCCACTCATAGCTTGTGCACCATCACTGTAAACTGAAATGCATTTCTTCCAACTGTGCCATCATAAATTGTAAAGCTATCAAGATGTTCAAATACCTCGAACACTATTGTTCATCCTGAGATCTCCTTTCAGAACAAGATTTTTTTTTTTTTTTTTTCTTAGGAAGGGGATATAATAATGAATGAATGCTATTGCTTTACTGGCAGTGAAACTCAGTCATATTTTCAACATAGCATGAAAAGCTTTAATTTTTTAACTTTTTATTATGATTTTTACAGATTTCACATTAATACTTCTGGTTTTAGTTTATTCTCTTTAGTAAAATAAATCTGCTGAATGTATTTAAAAGGTTTAAATTAAATCCTTAAGTTCAAAAGACATATACAATACTAATTTGAATAGTACTAATAGTAATTTGAATACTAGACATATACTATACTAATTTGAATGTTTATCCTTAAATGGTTTTGTTAAGAAATGGTTATGTCCAATTTCATTAAATAAGTTTCCAAGCTGTAAGACACCAGACTTTCACCTCCATGCACGACAAGATCTGTCTGTCTTTCCCTCAATGAATGTAAGAATCATTTGGGACATAATATGTTGTCTCAGCTCCTCAAACAAAAGCAAAGAATATTCACCAGTAAAGGGCTGTAATAAAAATCATACAATCTAAATAAACAGAATGAGAAAAAAGCAATTACATCTGGCCAAGTTGCCCTCCCCCCCAAAAAATTCCCTTTGAAATTTTAATGAAATAATTTCAAATTATTCTTTTCTAGAGTTTTGCCATACTCTCTGAAAGTCTATTGCACATCCTTGTTACAATTTATGACACAACTTCTCTAGATGATGGTGTCCATAATCTACTAATCTATATTTCATAATTTGGAATCATCTTTAATTTGGGCATTCAGTTTGTCATGACTTTTTTTAGTTCAACAGAAAGCTCATTTTGAGTATAAATTCAGATAAAATCCAGAAGATATACTGATATGTGAACCAGTCACTAATGTTGCCCACTCAGAAGGATAGAATAGTTTTCAGGCTGATTAACTAGTTGAATTGTATTAGTATTACAAACTGCTTTCCCTATAGGAATAAAATTCTTTTTTAATCAAAGATGATTGTTGATGAAATGTAAAATCCATATAGCATGCTGAATACTGAAAATTTGTATAACTCATTTAATATTCAATGTCATCAGAATTCTTAACCAACAAATTTAATACTTCTTTTTTTTTCATATATGCATTTAAAAAATTAATTGTTATTAATAAATAATAATTAAATGATTAAGTTTGATAAATTAGGTTCCTTGAATATGATAAAGCATAAATCGGCCATATACATGCATATAGGTAGGAAAACGTAATATAAATAACAAAAGATGATAACTGTTATGATATTTGAATTAGAATGCAAATTTCAATGTTCCTATATGTTCAAAGAAGGCCAAATTATAAAAAACTTAGAAAGATTTTTTTGGACGTTATTATGAAAGAATAAAGCCATGATCTGATAGTAAATTGCATATTCTTATAATTTACAATCAGATCATGAGCAGTATCTTATTTTAGTTGAAACTTCAAATAATGTTATAACTGGCTAAATTCAAATCAAATTCTGTTTTTTGTACGTTAATACTTAATTATATGTTAATATTATTATAAATGTTTGGACTGTATGTTTAAGTGTATAGAAAATAATCTGAAACATTTAGAAACAGAAATAAAATTTCATTTGATAGGAAAATATTATCAGGTACTTGCTAGTTTTCTCTGTCACTGAGATGTTAATGTTGGTTGAGCTTCCTGTGTTTTCTTTGGACTATGCCTCACCATTGTTAACTTTTCCCATCTTTGTACTTTCTAATTAATAAATGTGCAAGGCAGTTTTATAAGAATACACATTGTGCAGTTTTATTTTTCAATTTGTATTGTCTTCTGTATCATAAAGGATAGTCAATGAATTAAGATATATAGGAAACATTTTGGTAAATGGATAGTTTCTCTTTTTATATGTGCACTGAAAACTTAGTTCAAGAATGTAATTCATTCACAAAAATCAGCATTGTATTTGCAAATTTTCACAGGTCTAGTTTCGATGGTGTTACTGAACCATCATTCTCAGCTGCCAAAGCGCAAATGAACGAGATCTAGTGATTAGATAAGATAAGAATGGCTGGACAGGAGTTAAACTACTATATTTATATTAATGGCAGTTGCATAATTTTTTTGTAGCTCTGGGCAAACAAAACGAATGTACTTGTTGTACCATAATATGTTTTCATGCTGGCAATAATGTTGTAAATCACAATTTGTGCAATTGTTTCACTCTTCCAGCAATGCAGTCTTCAGGGCAATCTCTAGGAGAAAGATGTCACCATGCAACTGCTTTTCCAAGATTCTCTACTGAGTTAAGATCAGAAGATTTTGCTGGCTATGGTATTCGCTCAAATGTTTCACTTTAAAGGAATTCATCAACAAGGTGTGCTCGAGATAGACGAGCTTTATTGTCCATACATAAAAAGTCAGATTTGTATGCACTTCTGAAAAGTCCTAAATAAGGTTTTAAGACTTCATTCCAGTATCTCTGGCCAGTCATACATCCACTGTTAAAAATGTATTGGGGCGAATGTCCATCAATCATTATTTCTTCCCAAACCAACACACCTGCATTACCAAAACAGTCATGTTCTATAATGTTCAGAGGAAAATTTCACAATTCTGACTCTCTCCAGATATTTAGAATCAGATGTCAGAACTAAACCTTGGATCATGAGCAAAGATAACATGGGAGTCGTTATATTCACTCCAGTTCTGATGTTCTTTTCACAAATTAAAGCAAGTCCTCTTTTGTTGTGAAGACAAGGAAACGTATAACCCTTAGCTTTCTGCCATAAATACATTTTTCATTAAACTTTCTGTATCCAGTTTGCTGTGATAACAATAGTTCCTGTGGTGGCTACAGTCTTCTAACTTAACTGTTATAAGCAATGGACTTCCTATTACAGTGGGCAGTTATTGCCAGATATCAAACTTAAAAAGCAATTGTTATTAGTTTATGACCTTAATGAAGCCCCTTACAACAGTTCCAGAATTTTGAAATTGTTTCCATAGCATAGAGACTGTCTGTCTTGAAATATTTACATATGTCACTGCTTCCATGATTTTATGCCTCGCTTGTAAACAGCCATTGATTCCCCACAGATTCTTCCAAATGATACTTCAGAGCCATAACAAACTGTTTTAAGTCCTTGAACACTAAAATTAAATGTTGTATTGCATATGTTCACTTTGCACAAAGTGCTTGATTCACTATCCAGATGATTTGTGTATTAGAAATCATTTGATCACTTTGATTGCATAACAATTAGACTTATTACAATAGAAGAGAAACACGCCAATGTGACAATCAAATTCTCTGAAACAACCCTGTATTTGGCGTACATTCACAAAAAAACACTCAATCGATTTCGAGGGCAGCTACAGGTCTCCTCATCAGGAGAACAAAATATCTAGAAAGGGAAAGAAAGCTGAGTAATGGCTTTATATACTCTCGAGTAGAACCCGCGATCTATCGGCAAAAATAATCATCAAGAATTATGTTAATAGAATTTCAAAAGCGCTAGGAAGGACTGGATTAGACTTAAAATCGTTCACTAAACTTGCTAAATCTTTGTGAATATGAAAAGCCTCAAGAAAATCCAATTCACCAACGGAAGAAGTTTTTTGGATAATTTTTGCAGATCCAAAGTCAAAATTATGATTAAATTTCCAACTATGATACGCGAGTGAAGACTTGTTAATTTCGCTCTTTCGGACATAAGATTCATGTTCCTTGATATGAAACTTTAACGCTCTTTTTGTTTGGCCAATATATCTCAAGCCACACTGACACTTTATACTATAAATTCCCCAAGAATTAAAGTCAGAAACAGAATCTTTTAGAGTCGAACCGTGAATTTTATTTATAGGGGAGAAACTGACCTGAAAATTGAATTTGTGGAGAATCCGTGCAACCTTATAACTGACAGAAGGATAAAATAGAAGCACGACAAAGTCATTTATATTATTTCTAACAGTGGAATGTCTTCTATGATGGGACTCTGAAAACTTTTTAACAGCTTTATCAATGATCACGGGAGAAAATCCTCGGTCAATAGCAACTGCTTTTAAATAATTAATTCATTGGTAAGCAAGGATTCTGTGGAACAAACTTTGAGTGCGCGAAATACATAATAGTAAAAAGAAGCCATTTTTTTGCTTAACGGGGTGGCATGACTTAGCATGGGGTGGTAAACAAACTGCAAAGGGTTTACGGTACACAGTAGTTCACAGTACACACAGTTCCCCCTCCCTCAATGGTGGGAACTTGCCTATAATGGCATTGGCCACTATTAAGACCAGAAGTGGTGGCCATTTTATTGTGGAGGCACCTATTAGGCAGCCACTGCTACCTCGTGTGAAGGGATACACAATTTTAAATCCGTGCCTTCTCTGGGATTCGAACCTGGGACCTTCAGTATCACAGTCAGGCTGTCCTAACCACTATGCCATCTGTGCAGCACTCTGTAAAAAAAATGGATATATTAACGTTCTGAGCAATGCTTTCTTTGGATCACTTGTGAAAAGCTGAGTAGTTTAAATAGCATCTGTTTACCAGATTTTTGTATAATTATTTACTTTACTCTGTTTTCATAGCCTTCTATTCATATAATTCAGTCAATTAAGAAAAGAAAAAAAAAACCTGTTCAAAGTAACAGGTGATACAACTAGGTAGAATAGGAGCAAGCCAATATAAAACTTAAAAACTAGGCAGAAGAGCAGCCTCAGTTTTAAATAGATATTGAATAAAATTAGCAACTTCAAGAAGTCTCTCTTATGAGCAAATTTTTCCCCCTGCAGAAAAGGGCCTGATAATCTTCAAAATTAATATTATTTTATTTAAAATCACTGCTAGACCAAGATTGTTTGTTTAGCCTAACTTTAAATAATAAAATGTGCCAAATGAGTGCAAATCTCATGACTTAGTAAAAGTGATCTTATCATTCAAATAATTAATTTTCAAAGTGTTTTGGACTGAATAATTTTTTCTTTATTTTCAACTGATGTAACTATCTCTGTCTGTCTGTCTGTGAAACTACTTTGCAAAGTACTTCCGTATCGAATTATAACAATTTTGCATTATTTTGCATGCTATAAATAAAAAATGTAAATTTTTAGCATTTTATGTACGTTTAAAAATTAATTGACATCAGTACTATGAATTCAAGCTTGCTAACTTACTAGTATTACAATTACAGGTCTTACAATTTATATAAAAGTAGTTATTTATATAATAATTGATATCATGTATTTATGTATTCAGATTGTTACATGCAGAATGTATTAACTTATTGTGATCTTTTTCTGATTTTTGGATGTTTGTTAAAATCAAATTCTTAGAAGCAAAACATGAAAGGCCAATTTTTGTCAGTTAAAAACTTAACTCTTGAGGTTTAAGGTTGCTAATATCCATGGGAGGAAAGCTTCAGTACCTTCAGGGGTACATGACCTAATGTTTTATATAATATAGATAATTTTTAATGATCTTTTAGCTTATAGGATTATGTAAAAAGAAGATTGTATTAATGACACCACCACCATATTATCATGAAAAGTATGCAGCATATTGTGCAGAAGTTGGTAAGATATTTTAATTCCCTAATTGTGAATTTTATATCTTTCAAAGTGAACATGCTTGTAATTTCTTTAGAATTAAAAAGAAAAAAAAAATCTGTTGATTTATTAAGATTCATTTATTTAAAAAAGGAAAGAAAAAATCTTTTGGTATATACTACTTTTTATACATTTTTTTCTTCTCTAAGGAAAATAAATTCCTGTAATATTTTCATTAAAAAGGTGGTCTTTTTTATTTTTACCTATAAACGGTATTTGTGTCAAGAAGCAAGAAATAAATAGGTTAGTTTTTTAAGATTTTATTACAGATTTAGAAGCAAATTCAATAGTATGTTAGGATTAGTCATACATTAAGGCTGTGTATAACAGTAATACAGTATAAAGACCAAAATCCAGAATCATCAGGACTTCAGTAACTCCAAATTTCAGAAATATCTAGGTTTTAGAACATCTGTTTAAATTCAGTAAGATAACATGTAGAAATTATAATATTAAAAACACAAAATAGTTGTTTATAAAATAAATGGCTAAAATCTCATATTTATCTCTTTTATAAATTATTTCTTTCTATGTAAGCTGTTTCTTTTTGTTTTTTCTATCTTTAATTTTATAGACAAACATAATTTCTTGTATAGTTACTAAGTTTCTCTCAAGTTCTGCAACTGCAGCATTGAGAACTCTCATCATGGCCATTGTAATCATTGTATTGTTAAGTGTCCTCAGTTCAATTCTCTAGCCAGCAGGTGTTTGCAAGTGACATGTAGAAATGTCATTTGGAGAAAAAATCCCTTTTGCATCACATCTCTCTCTTTCCCCCTTTGATCGTTATATTCTCTATAATTGCCTTTATAAGAAGAATCTTTTAAAAAGAAAAAACTGGTTGTTCAGAAGTCTGGACATCCAAATTTTGGATTTCACGCTTTAAATTATTGTAATGAAATTAACTTCTTCCATTTATTTAAAATTTTTTTAACTTAGCCTTAATCAAGAAAACTGTTATTGACTTTTCAATCTGTATGAAATATTATATTTCAGTTACATGCAACTAAATACATGATGCTTTTTTATATAAATGTTACCGGCAAAGTTTGAAATCCGTCATTCTATAGAATGTCTGGACATTGTATATAATGCCTAAAACTAGCTGGCAATGAATTAAACGATTCATATTTTACACATTTGCCTAAGCATTCCAAAGAATGCCAAATGACAAACCAGCAAAGTATGAACTATATTTCTGATTCATTTTGAAGAACCGAAATTACTTACCAGAAGTTAACAAATGATGTGAAAAGGCCAAACTGACTACTAAGAAGGAACCACGGGACTATTGACTGTTGAATTGCTAGGATGTGTTGTGTGTGGGAAAGAAAAGTACATTCATTTAGCCTATTAAAGAAACTGTCGGTACCATACAGTATTATGTCACGGATGCTGAGTTATCCGTGTACTTCATGAAAACTCATTTGATTACTGGACGTGGACGATGTGATGGAATGTTGAAAGAACTTACAACCAAATACAAAAACGTTACAGGAATGATATTGAACTCTACAAACACCTTTGTGAGCCCCGCCAGAAAAAAACAAGGTGTTGAAAAGGGCATTGTTGCGAAACTTATGATTTTTTTTATATATATATAATTTCCGTTGTCAGGTAGATTTTACCGATTCCCAGTCTAAGCCAGAATAGAAAATACAAATTTATTATTTTGTATCAAAGATTATTTCACTATTTTTTTTTACATATTTCGAATAACAGTTTTCTAATGGCACTCTTTCATTAACTTTTCAAAATAACATTTGTATTTTCAAGGAATGAACGTCTTTTAAATAATAGCCTTACCATAACCTTTTTTCATACTTTGCCTAAAGAGCATTTGTCATTCTATAGAATGCGTGGCTATTATATATAATGCCTAGGGAAAGTATGTATTAATTCTCATATTTCACACTTTGCATACAAACGTCCTCCATTAAATACAATGCCTAGGTATTCTATAGAATGCCGGCATTTCATATTTTGCCAGTAACGTAAATATAATCAGAAGACAATGTATAAAAAAAAGGCTTAAAATCATAATTTAGATAAGAATCCTGTTCATATCTCTGAAATCTTTCATAAGCTGAAGTGATATAAAGCAAAGAAATAAATATGATACTTTTGCATGGGAAAAACGGTGTTTTAGTATTCTGAGGCCATAAAAAATAATTTTAAAAAAAAACTATGAAGTCATATCATAGAACATATAAAACTTAAAATAACTCTGCAACAAGAACAGATGGAATGATATGATAAATAGATAATCCATATAAATAGAAATAATGCATACAGCATAGTTTCATTTTCCAAACCTGAGAAGACAGTGGGCATATCAAAAGATGCTCATTGTCTTCTCAGTGTGTTTCTTCAATGACTCAGCTTAAAGTTGAATAATTAGAGACTTGGTAGCTACCAGGGCTATGTTGTGAAAATGAGGTAATAAAGATCATACATAATCTTATTATTTGCATCCATCAAATAACACTACTAATTTCATGCTTGCCTGCCCTAGTGTCAAAAACTGAGGTTTGTCATGTACTGCCACTGACTGCAAAGGAAAGTACAGAAATATTACTTTTTTCTGTCATGATTCTTCATAGACATTCAAAATAAATTCCAAAGTTTGGTAAACTTGAGTGCTTTTTCACAAATAAAGTCATATTTTTCTGTGGTGATTATATTAAAAAAAACAACACTTTTTTGGGATAGCGTTTTTTTTAATCTGAAAATTTTTATTTCTTTTGGGTATTGAAAAAAAGTAGTACTATAGCAAGTCTTGTGAAAATGAAATGACAAGAAGCTTCTAAGGCATTTGTAGTGTGAACAAAGCCTGCATATGTAGAATAAAAGAAAGCCCAGCAGTCATACAAAATGACCACTGCTCTAAATATTATAAATTGTGATTAAAATGATTTGTGCAAAGGTGTCTGCTAATTCAAACGTAATTACCCAGTAGGGCAGGCGGCGAGGACGCCCCTTTGCTGACTGCCCCACGGGGTTTCCCTCTTCTACTTGCTTAATTGCTTAAAGTAGAGTGCAATGAAGGAAACCACTGGTGGTACATTTCTTAAGAGCCACCGCTAGCTTAATAAATAAAGGTGATTTAAATAATAAAATGTTAATTCACATGTCAAAGATGTCTTTATAAAAAACATTTCTTGTATAGATCTTTCCATCATTTTTAAGCTCGTGATTGCTAATGTAAACAAATGCTCATGTTCTCCTGACATGCAACTCTTTAAGCGAAAGGATATTTAGCATAGGAGTTTGAGTAAACCTACCTGATGAGATGTACTACGCACAACTCATTAGTTGGTTTCGTAGGTAATTCATATGTAAATATAGTTAAATGCATAATAAGCAACAATTGTATGAATTAAAAATATTTAACTACCATGATAATTTAATTAAAACAATGAGAACTGCATGTATGATATCAGTGTATATGGACTATTTGAATGTTGTAGCAACTTCACCCCATTACCTAGTACAGTTACGCAAGCAAACAATAAACTATCGGTAACAAACAGACACTTAAGCCGCATATAATAAAGACTTCACCAAACTGGCTAGTACACAGGGTTGCACGCTACCTGGAAAACCGGAAAAAGTCGGGGAATTCGAAGATTGACCAAAAATTCAGGGAATTTAAATATTTTAGTCAAAATCTGAAAAAGTCAGAATTTTATATAGCGCCCCCCCCTCCCCTGCCGCCGTCTCCAATGTCGACGCGCGTTAGCATCGTAGGGGCAGCTGGCAGAGAGCCAATTTTCACAGCTCCAATCAGATTGTCTTTTAGAAAGACACAGCAAGTTTCCAGTAGTTTTGGTTTCCAGTAACGTCGAGAATCGAGAGACTTGTATGTGCAGTGCATGTTCAACTAAAGAAAATACGTATTCTTGTATAAAACAAAATCGGTTTAATCACAGTATACGGTAAGTTAGAATGGTCTCTATGTACTCTACTATTCTAACTTCCATGTACGGTACACATGAGATTTGGCGACATTATGATGAGCAGTAAACGGGTCATTTTGGTGCTGGCAGCAATTTTCAAAATCGG
Organism: Stegodyphus mimosarum; assembly: GCA_000611955.2. Lineage (NCBI taxonomy): Eukaryota > Metazoa > Arthropoda > Arachnida > Araneae > Eresidae > Stegodyphus > Stegodyphus mimosarum. The sequence goes on from KK116783.1 coordinate 170,572, forward strand.
ACCTAGGCCGTAGCGTATAGTAGGATTTTACCGTAAAATCTTTTAAACATATTTTTTTTTCCTTTTTAATAAATGACTTATTTGCATTTTGCAGTAAAATAAAAAAAAATAGTAATCAGTCATCTAGGCTAACCATTTAATATAATTATATTTGCCAAAATATCGTTGATTATTGTAATTCAGTTTTTAATTATTTTAATGTTATTCATTTCATTTAATGTTCCTTCTTCCCTCTAAATTTATTTATTATTAATAAATAATATTTTCAAATTTCTGCTCTAGCATAATCCTGAAGCTAATTCTAGCAGTATGATGACATAGCGTCATGAAATTTAATGCACATAATTTTTGCTTATGTATGCTACTAAATAAATATAAAATACCTAAATTTATTAAAAAAATATCATTAAATAGATTTCTTTCTTTCGTTTAGCTGCAAAATGTCTGCAAAAAAAGACATTTTTTAATCCGGATTGGACAGAGTCTAATCGCAATCTTCAGTGAAGAAAACAACTATTATAGTTAAAATAGTAATGCTTTGGGGATTATAAGCCGTTGGCAAATTTTTGTGTTTTCAAGTAGTACCATAATTAATTTACCGCTTAGCACAGCAAAAGTGCATTACGCGGATAGACTGTAATTTTCTTAAAACACACCTGGAAAAGTCAGGGAACTTCATTCTCCTGTTTGAGTGGCAACCCTGAATACAGTTACACAAGCAACCAATAAACTATTGGCGACAAACAGACACTTAAGCCGCATATAATAAAGAAATGAGGAAAATCTGCATTGTAAAAATTGCTGAGTCTTGACCAATTTACATACAAAATAAGAGCATATACTATATGGGACCAAATGTAAACCAGCATTTTTTTCTTTAAAAAGCCTTTCTGGAACCAATATGCACATCATATATGTATGCTGTTGTATCTTAATGTTTTAAGAAACACATTAAGATAATCTACCACTTATCCTTTCACTTTTGCAACAAAAGAGAACATGTTTACTTAATTTTATCTCACATTATATGATTCATTTGATTTTGCTTCTTTTAAAACAGCATTTCTCAAGCGTTTCCAGCAGGGAACCACTTCGAATTAAAGTGGAAAGTTCTACTGACCACCTTACTCTTACTCCCTTCAAAAGCAATTTTTAGCATACTTTACTACCAGTATACTTATGTTTCTAAAATACAGTAGACAAAAATCAGATGATTGCCAAGTGTTATTTTAAAACTCTCAGATTTTTAACTGCAATGTGATTACACACAGTTTAACTTTTTGCCTTTTTTGGAAATCTAGCAGAACCACAAGGGCATGTTTGAGGATGCCATTTTTAAAATATTTTCAATGATCATACCTTCATATATATATATATGTGTGTGTAGATACAATACCGTCACGATTAGCAGAGGGGATACTGAGGATGGTGTTCATGGTTAACACAAAATCACAGTTAATCTAACAACAGTTAAAACACAACACAGGAAACAGATTAACAAACAGGGATAGTTACCAAAAATACAATTAACAATTTACCTTTCAGCAGTGTTTAAACAGTTTAATGTGGAAAACAAGTTCATTTGGATATTTAAATTAAATCAGCATTAAAAAAAGACATTTCCTTAAAAAAAAATTTGTATATACTACTCTTATATTTCAGCAAGAGACAATGATTATTAGATATACATTTATTTTTGTCTTATGTTTATTTATTTATAATCTGTGATTTAATAAAAATTACATGTTCTAGATAATGTAAATTAATATTATTATGGTGGATAAAGACAGTTCCTAAATGTTGTGACATTATTTTTTCACTGCTGTTACTTGATGCATTTTCTTTTTGTATTTGCATTTCCTGTAAAAATGTTGCTTTATTCTGATAATTTGTGATGGTAATTATTCCACAGTTCTACTATAAATAAATTTAACATTTTTTAGACAAGGCTTGGTTAATCTGGAGTCCAGTTAATTGGATTTCAGCAGTAATCAAAGAGATCAATATATGAAAAATGTTTTTAATTAAATACTATCGATGTAATGCAAAATGTTGAAATATTAATGTGAATAGAATAGTTTATAAATCTACTATAAGTAGCAAGCTACTGACCATGAAGAAAGCAAAGATGAAACAGTTTGAAACATAAACCTGGAACTCAATCCTGAAACAGAATGCAATTAAAAGAAAAATAAAAGTTTTTATATAAAATTTGTATTCCACAAAAATATATTATTCAGTGAAAAAAATTTCTGTGAAATCTTCATTTTCATTCAAAACTGAGAGTGACTTTTCCACATTTAAACTCATCTTACCTGTGTGTGTATAATTTGAAATTAGTTATAAAATGTAAAATATATATTTTCTTTCAAGTATCAGGGCAGGTTATATCTTGATGAATGCTCAAAAAAGAACTTTAGTTTTATACCTTTTATATTATTTTCTATTGCAAGTCATTCAGATATTATTCTGAAATTTAACTCTTTAGCCATATTAATAAATAGATCATTCTTTAGGCAGCTTCTTGACAAAGACCAAAGAATGTTCAACTTCTGTTTTTTGCATTCATTTAAGGATTAATTTCCAGGTTTATACTTCATGTTGTTTGATTTTTGCTTTGTTTCTATTACCACTTTTAGTGTATTTTGTAGTCTATTACACCATGTTCACAAAAGTCCTTACAAAGCCTCTGTTTTCAAAACCATTGTTCATAAATATATACAATTACAAAAATGCTCTAAGTAGAAGTGAATATTAAATAAGAATAAATAAAAATGTAAATCTTTCATTAATAGTTACTTGAGATACTAAATTTTTACTACTGTGATAAAAGAGAAAAAATATTTTAGTGGCTTGTACAGGTTCCAGACATTAAAAAACTACCTGCCAGAAAAATTCACCATGAGTATTAATTGAAAAACTGCAATATAGCATCATGCCATTATAAAGAAAGAATTACAGAAGTTGATTAACAGCAGACCAGAGAGTGCTTTAGAGTTACCCTTCCTTCTTTTGCAGTTTTAAGATGTTACTTTTAGATGGCAATGCTTTTTCATTTTTGTATATTTAACCGTTTGTTGACATATAATAACTGACTTTTGCATTGGTGATCAATCGGATAAGACTGCCGAGTAGTGATAGTTTGACCTGAATAAAAATCCCAGCAAATGAGCCAGCTGCATGAGGTTTTCCTCAAATATAATATAAATACACTACCACACTACAAAGAAAGCACACAACAAACCTGAAATTTGCTTGAAAAATGTAAAGGCAGAATATGTTAGGATGTGTAAATGGTTAACATTTCATGGCATGTGCACAATATAGGCAAGAGTAAAGACACCTCAAAGCAGTATAAAAAGGCAGATTGAAAATTGGTTTTTCAGAAATCATGCTCACTTTTTTTGGGGGGGAGGACTGGATGTGCAGGATCTAAATGACCTCACTTGCCAATGTTAACATGATAACATGTCCACACTGCTGTTAGGGATAATTGAGCTACGTCACATATCCTAAGTATGCTACACAACACCAAGTGTTGGTATGTAGAGTTAAGATCTGCAGTACCACAGATTGTCAGTAAGGTGACCATTGCTGTGGTTTCCTTCTATGCTTCAGAGCAGGAACAGTCCCTAAAATGTTGAATTCGGTGATGCACAAGGAACACATCAGTTGAATGACATCGTCTTTTCTAGTGAATCATGCTTATGTTTATAGCATGATGATGCTGTACTCATATATGGAGTTACGAAGGGAAACAAATGTTAGAAGCTTCCATTCTTCATCTACCAGCCCAGCATCTGGAATGATCGCATGGAATGCCATATGCTATACTCTCATTTCGGTCCACATATCCAATTAGCCACCATTATGTTCCTGTGGCTGCGCCATATTTTTTAGGCTGCCATTATTCTGCACACAAGCATCAGTACACAAGGTATGCAACATCAATCAGCCTGCCTGTTGCAAATTGAGAATACCTGGTTGATGACTGCAGAAAGACTGGCACAACATCTGGTTATTGAACTGAAGCCAGGTGAAATGCAGTATACCAAAGTGCCATCCAAAATGAGTTTGACTCCAAGCAGAGTTATGTAACTGCATTGTTGCCAAAAGTTTCTCGGATGCTGATTTCTGCATGTTTTGTACCTCAAAACTACCTAAAATTTTTATTTTTTTCATGTTTCCCTTATACTGTATTTGTAAAGTAAATGCGATTCTGGTTTCCTTCTCGTGATAGCAGTTTTAATGGACCATTTTCCTGCAAAAAGTCATCAATGAAAGCTTCTTTCACTTAGCCAGATAGTATGAGGGATGTGTTTTAAGTAAGGGCCGTTTGAAAATAAAAACCAAATGAAAGAAAATTTTCAAAAACCAAATTTATTTTCAGATTTTACACACGTTTCTCTATTTTTCAACATAGTTGCAAGTTTGTTTAAACACTTATTATACCTTAGAACTAGATTTTGAATACTCTCATCAGAGAAAATTGCCGCCTGCTCCGATAACCAAGATGTCACGGCCGTTTTTCACATCTTTCGTCGTAGTGGTTGCTGCTGAGGTGCTGTTTGAGATAGCGGAAAAGATGAAAATCACTCGGCGCATGGTCTGGGCTGTAGGGGGGGGGTCGAAAACTTCCCAGCCAAACAAAACCTGTAAACTTTGCTGGTGAATTTCTGCAGCAAACAGGTTTCTTGCTGACAAAAAACGTATCACTGACCGTACCTCGCATGTGGCTGGCAATTCGATAATTTTGAACATTTCAAAGACAGAGAACAGATCGTACAAGTTACCTATGCAGCTGCAACTTGGCACAGGTGTTTCCAAGGAATGCCAGGACACGACGCAAGTACTCATTGTGTTACGTGTGCCACCTTTTAGTGTATGCAACAAAACGGCCCTTACTTAAAAAAACACACTACATGTTTTGCATAATTAAATAGCACTTTGCTTTAATTAATGTGGCCTGTCTCTTTTAACGCAAGCATATATAAAAAGCATTTCTCATATTTTTTCACTCTGATTAATTGTGAATGATAAATTATTTTTTTTATTTTCCTGCCATAATTAAAAACATTGATTTCAAAAATCTTTATTACCTGAAGCATACTTTAATTGTTGCAATTCATTTTAAATTTGCATTAATTTCATTAGCTTGTTAAATTCATTTTAAATAAATTTAAAGTTTAATACTTGAACAAAAATAATCACTTAAAATCAAAACAAGACAATTAAATGTAACTCTAGACATTTTGAAATATATTAAAAATGAATGCAGTATGTAAATATTACTCTCTGTAATTATTATATATGTAAATATTTACAGAGCTGTCCATCTGTTTTAGTTACGCTTATTTCAATACCATTTCATGTCATTACAATAAATGTACAATGCGAACAGAAATGTAAATCCTAATCATAAAATGCATTCTAAATCAATGAAAATATGCTGTGAATTGATTATAGATATTATACATAATATGTACTCTTTATTTAAATTGGAAACTTTTACAGGTAGAGGTTTACCATTAAGAGATAACCGAACTGTCTCAGAATATGCAGAAGCTTGCTTTAAAGTTGGCCAGAAATGTGAAGTAGATGTAGTCAATCTGTATCAAGAAATGATCAAAGATGAGGTAAATTCTCAAATATAGTTCGACTATAAAAAATATTAATATAAAACTGAAAGGTACCTTTTAAATTGTTATATCTTTCTTTCCCATTTAACTGGCATTCAATAAATCAAATCAGATTATTGCTTACTAAGATGATACATTCCGTGATGTACTTATATATTCAGTTTCTGTGTATGTATATGCAATGCAGCTTGAAGCATAATATATTGCACAGAAATGATGTATAAAAGAAAATTATGCTAAGTTATTGCACAATAATAAATCATAGATGTTATGAAATTTGCAGGAATATCTTAATAAAGTATGTAATATACAATCATGTGCAAAATTAAGAGAATTTGTATATTATGTCAAATTGCTAAAAACTAATGGAGATTTTAATAAAATTTGTTGAGAGTATACATTTACAACACAGAAGGAGATGTACCATTCAAAAGTCATTTTATGTATGCAAGATTATCAGTAAAGCTCACAGTGCAAAAATGTCCAAAATCCGCTTCGAAATATCAAACCCAAAATATGTTTAATATGAGGTATGTTCCACTCTTGCAGCCAGACAGGTCATGCAGTGTGAAGGCATACTGAACAGGAGGGAGTTGAGGAATCTCTGTGACAGTTGATCCCATTCCTCAACAAGGCAGTTTTCAACTCCAGGATTGTTCTCGGAGGGGGTGGTGAGATGAAATTGCCCTCCCAGGAGTGTCCCAGACATGCCCTATAGAGTTTAAGTCAGAAGATCTGGCTAGCCAATTCCTGTAGTGAATATTCTCACTTTCCAGATAATCTTCGACCAGCTGAGCCCAATGTAGACATGTTGTCCATTAACAGGAACCCAGGACCAACTGTGCCCCAAAAAAGTCAAGGATAGGGCTCTAAAACCTCCTCTCTATACCTCATAGCAGTCATGGAGCGTCAGGGGTGCGTGATTTACATTTTTGTTCAAATGCCTGTTCACCTCTATTGCTGTAATAATCCTTTCCCTTCTCACGGGAGGAATAATATCATGTTCCAAGCTCTCTCCAGATACAGTATCCAGGCTGAATCTCAATTCATTTGTAAAAAACACACTACTCTTCTGAAGTATGGTGCAAGGCACATGTTGTCTGACCATGCTAAACATGTCTTGTGTGCTGCAGTGAGTGAAATGCAAGCAACCGGTCTTCTGGCTTACAATCCTGTCTCATGAAGCCTTCGGGCAACTGTAGACCATAAAACTCGAGTTCCAGTGGCAGCATACAGCTCAATAAGAGCTGTGGATGCTAGTCAACTTTGTCCAGATTTTCTTGATATGGATCCAGTATCCTGAAACTGTTTCCACAAATTGCAGACAACAATGTCCATTTCATTGAGCTCTGTAGCCACCTACGCTTGTGATTAGTCTGCCTCCAATCTACCGACAATTCTCCAGCTCATTATGTCATCCATACATTTGTAGCTACTCATTTTACCTGATATCTTATAAAATTTAACCAACTCTTGAGAGAAGCATGGCAAATGTGAAGGAGTACAACCACACCAATTGCTGAAAACCCTTTCTGTGCTTGTATTCTCTCCACAATCACAGCTCCGTAAACATGCACATGTTGTTCGAGATTTGCAAGAACTAACCATTCTCCTAATAAACTTAAATAACTTTACATCTAATATTCCAAAGCATCATGTTTTTTTTTTTTCTCAAAATCCATAGAACATCAACAAACTTCAATAAAGATCAGATGTTGCCTCTCTTACAGTGACACACTATGAAAGAAAGATATAACAACTAAGGCTTGTTTTTAACAATAGTCCCACCTTTTGATTGATGATATATACTTAATCAATCAAAACAAAATATAAAAAATACTGTTCATACAAATATCAAGGCTAAATAGTAAACAAAAAGAAAATTAAGTTCTTAAATTTCTACACTTAAATAATTCAAATAGTGTTCAGGTTAGAAATCTAGATGGAATTTTAATTTGTCGTCCACTTCTACTCATGATAGTCTTAATGTCCTTTAATAAATCTGGAGATAAATAATTCTTTGGTAATTTTAAAATTAGATTGTTTTCACCCTGTGTCTCATCTGACTCCAAAAATGAAGGTATTTGGAGAGGGAATATTCTCGGGATTGGACAACTAATTCTCCAGACATGGGTTTGACACGAACTACTCGAATGTTACCATCTTTTCCTGGATATAGCTCAATCACCTTTGATAGAGGCCACAGCACCTTGCATTTGTCATCACACTCGATGAGAACTATGTCCCCAATTTTTATCTGTTGAGAAATCGGCACTCTAGATTGACTTTGCACTAGCAGGCTGAGATATTCATTTCTAAATCCCTTTCTCAAGAGCTCTCGTAAATTCTGTAGATGTCTCAGTCTATCAACTTTATGAAGGTGATCCAAGTCAGGAACTCCAAAGACTGAAATTTCACCTAAAAATAAGGACAGTGTCAAATGGATGAGATCATCAGATTCCTCAGACACATATGTGAGTGATCTGGCATTCACAGTTGCTTCGCAGTCACACAGCATACTCATCAATTCTTCATAATTTAGACACAACTGGCCAAGGACTCGGCACAAAAGCTTTTTAATCATTTGAACAAGTCATTCCCAAAAGCCACTCCACCATGGTGCTGCAGGTGGACTGGACATCCAGTCGATCTTGTTTGTGGCAGCTTCTATCTCAATAGTATTTCAATTAATTGATCTCAAAAGATTGTTGGATCCGACAAAATTGCCTCCCTTGTCACTATAAATTATCGATGGCCTCCCTCTATGGACAATAAATCTTCTAAGGCAAAGTAAAAATCCTTGAGTTGAAAGGGACAAAATCAGTTCCAAATGAAAACAGCGCAGGTGAAAAGTAAAATCCAAGCTTTTCTCTTATCCTTCAAAATTTTCATGGTCTTTTCTTGAAGAGTCAATCTAGACTTGACATGTAAAATACCTTCGTCATCTTTGAACACACTTATTGACTTCAGCTTCTTAATATAATCAGATGAAAAAGAATCGTGTTGAATAATCTTCACAATAGATTTCTCAGCTCTTGTCAATTCATAAACTTTTAACTCGCCTGCTTCTCTTTCGATATTTCCTATGAATCTGTGTATCCAACCAATCATTTTTAGTATTTTCTTATACTTCAAAACATACAAAGAATCAAGAAGACATCGCTAACATTGCTTAACAAAACTAACTGCTTTGTTTTTTTAGCTTTAACCTCATCTTTATTGGGATAGAACGAGTCCATTCTTCTTGCGCTTCATGGTCCAATAGGATTCTAATTTCTGAAACTCTATTACTCACAAAAGTGCTCCAAACTTCTATATTCTTTATCCAGAATAGTGCTGTAGAAGAATCGGTTCAGTAATATTCCTTTGAAATTTCGACCTTAAGATTCTTCTTGACAAATGAGGCATTCCAATAAGAGAAGCAAGCAATTCAAGTCATGGTATACTTGTTTTTTTTTTTTTTTTTTCCCCAAGGGAGCTACTCGTGCTTTGGCTTGCACTAGCGTCACTTTGACTTCTCAAATATACTGCACTTGCATACGATCCCTGTGAAGCATCGGCAAACATATGCAAACTAAAAGATTGTCCTTCTATCAGTGGAAGTAGTCTGGGAATCTTCATGGATGATAACAAGGGTAATTCCTTGACCCAGTTCAAGAATTTTCTTTTGATATTTTCAGGTAGCTCTGCATCCCAGCTCATTTGCAAGTATAACTTTGGAAGGAGTGCAAAAGGGCAGATAAAACCTATTGGGTCAAAAACCCTCTACACAATTGATAGTGTGTTTCGTCTTGTCACTGAGATCAATCAAGTCGATATTGGGGATGTCACAAAACAATGAATCTTCATATTTATCCCACAGAAGACCAGTACTTTCAATGGTTCACTAATTGTAGATTTTTCACTGCTCAGTTCTGTTTATTCCTACCCTCTCAAGTCAAAGTTAGCATTTGTCATTAACTGAGTTGATTCTGCAGTAAAATATTCTGCTTCTTCATTTAAATTCACTGAAGTGACACAGTTGTCAACATAGAAGGAATTTTTCAATTTTGTAGCCATTTCCTTCAAACACACTCATCTCCTGTCCTCGGTTTGAATTTCTTTATCTTCGTGTATTTGCCGAAATTGTCCCCAAAATGATAACCAATCTTTAATTTCATTGAATTGTTTTAACTTTATTTTAGGTAATTTCAATTTCCGTCTGGCGATTAAAAAATAATTCCGTTTCTATTCGTATTAAATTTAATTTTTCTTTGTATTCTTCAACTTTTGCCCATTTGAAGAAAATTCCATATTTGAGTATCAAATACATTAAGTTCAACAGATAAACGTTGTGAAATAAGTTTCGTTTTCACAAATTTTTTGTCAGACATTTCCTTTTCCAATTCCTGCAAAATTGCACTAATTGTTTTCGTAAATGATGCTTTGATAAGTTTTCTTTTCTCAATTAATGATTCCATTTCAATAAAATAAGTTCAATAAAACCAATAAAATTATCTTGAATTCTTTTACCAATCACGCCCGTCGTCAGCAATTGTTCGAGATTTGCAAGAACTAACCGTTCTCCTTTCTCCTAATAAACTTAAAATAACCTTACATATAATATTCCAAAGCATCATTTTTATTTTCAAAATTCATAGCACATCAACAAACTATAAAAAAGATCAGATATTTCCACTCTTACAATGACAAACTATGAAAGAAAGATAACAATTAAGGCTTGTTTCTAACATGTGTATCCTCATATATTTGATTCTGAATATCTGCACAATTCTTCGGTGAACCATTAGTTCAATATTTTTCGAAAAAAATAGACAGAAATTGCAAAATTTCTTAATTTTCCACATGAGTGTAAGAGAGTAACTGTACTGTTTTATTAGTACAAAGAAAGAAATTTTAAATTTACATCAATAATAATGCACTTGTAATAATTTCAGATTACATATCAAAATTTTCATAATGATTTCACATACAAAAATGAAGTTGTTAATGAGGACTTGATTTGATTACTATTCCTTCAGATGGGGAATCTGAAGGCCCAGAAAGCCAGTACCTGAAATGTATACTGATCTTTTAAAAAAATATTAGTTGAACATCTGATTAGTAAATCAATCTGTCCTGTGATTTTAGCCAGCATATATGACCTAATGAGATGGAAAAGAAACATATAAAGCAAAATTCTAAATTAATCTCCCATCAAGAAGAGCAATCATAGTTTATTGTAGATTTTGAATAAAACTACAAATTTCAAGGGCAATCTGATGCAGGTTCCTAGAAAAGGGAGGGTGTTTTTTTTCTTCCAAGTTTTACATTAACATATTACTTTTCCAATTTGATTTTTTGCTATTAGCTGCTGTTCATAGTTTCATTCTTTGCTTGCTTTACACTGATGTTAATTTTTTTTATTCTTAGAATTTGATGAACTTTTCGCTCCAGTTTTAATTTTCATTGAGCATTTAATCCCTGTGTAACATTTTCATAATTTGAAAATCTTTGTTAATTTTCTACAGTTTTTTGTAAACATTTGTTTTTATTGTGTTTAATTTAAACATTTTTCTTATTACAGTTAATGAAGTTTATATTTTAACCATTTTACTCTTCAGCTATTTCATGTTTTTTGTGTTTATCACTCTTTTGTATTTGGTTTAACACGCCATCGAAGTATAATACGATTTGTAACACTTAAAAATGAAAGTAAATCATCCCTCCCCTCCTCCCCTTTTTTTTTCTTTTCTGAAATTCTAATGTCAAAATATCATTCTCAAACTGATACAACTCATATAATCTTAAATCGTCTATTCATGTTTCCAAATTCTTTATAAGAAACACATGTAAATGTTTGTCTAAAACTAAGTATGAAGTATACCATCTTCATTTGCAATTCAACTTCTAATTTTTCATGTACTGATTATAAATCTTGATCTGGAATTTGAAACTGCTTGTCAGTATATAAAAAAGTTCCTGCTTCTGAAACCTCACATTCCAATCATTTAATCGCATTCTTTCTGATAGTCTTTCTACTATTAATACTAATCTCCTAGTTAATATCTCTAATGTTATATATTTACATATTATATCATAATTTAATATCTTTCCTTCTGAGCATCAGATGAAAGTATTAAAATGTAACTTACTCTTTTCTCAAACTGGTAAATCTTCAGTTCTTTAAATATCATTGTTTCTGTTCAAAAAGCTTTCAAATCCAGTAAAATTTTAGAAGCACAGAAAGATACAATCTGCTACTTAATTACTCTTAAATATTAATTTTATATTAATTAAATAATAATAAATTGTCCATTTTGAATCTTAACCAACAGGAAAAGAAGGCCTTATGTGAAATTCATTCTAATTCAAGCATTATTATTTTCCAAAGTTGATAAGGGTAGACAGTTTGTTGTAATGGGTATACATACGTTGATGGAGTCTGATAACTGAATTCAATTAGTAAAGATCCTTCACTTGTGTTACGAAAGTTGAAACAGCTACTAAACCTTAGTCCCAACTCAGTTTAGAAAAGCATTTATTCCACGTACTGTTATAATCTGTTTCTTTACAATTGGCACTTCCAAGGCCATTACCCCCTTTCCTATTTGAGATCGTACTGCATGTTTTGACAGCTGCACTTCTCTACCTCATTTGGGACTGCAATTGAAGTCAGCTTTCCTTTGCACTTCCCCCCCCCCAGATGTAAGACAGCATATCTATGTGAAAAGTACAGATATAATTCTGTTATCAAAGATCAGATTAAATCATGATATTAATTTTATAATTGCTATAAAATTATTTATAACATGCATATGCTTTGTGGTACGTCCTTGTTAAAGGCCACTGCAAATGCTTTGACTATATTTAAAATTAATTTGGGGAAAACAAACGAGAGAAAAAAACAACCTCAAAGAATTTAAAACTGCCATGTATGAGGGAGGTGACATGTATTTTTAAAGAAGCCATAACTTGAGAACTGCTGCTATTATAACAGAAAATATTGGTACTTTTTGACTTCCATTTATATTTAACTTACATTCTGATAAAAGTTAGTTCTTCAATCCAAAAATAATGAAGTGAAGAAAGCAGTAAAAAGAATCCTGGAACCATAAAAACAAACTATCTGCACAAGACCACCACCCCTGTAGTTTTTCAGTTGGATGTCCAAATAAATTTGTGACTATTTTTGTGCTTTCACTCAGTATGCAAAATTATGCACTCTTGAAGAAAAATCACTCCTTTTTTAGCTGATGATCAGTTAAATATGATTAATATTTTAATGAAAGAAACTACCAAAGATATGAAAGAATGAATAATATTGCAAAGAAGCTACTGTTTATTTTCCCACTTGATAGAAAGCTGAAAAAGGCCAGTCTAAAGTGAGCATAAAAATCGAATATGTTGCGTACTGTATGCACAAAAAAAATTCCCCTCCCCCAACTGATTGTAAATTTTAAAATGGTAAATGTTTTAGAGAAAGAAAAATATTGAATCAATTATATGAAAATCTGATAATTAACTTTCCTAATTCTGGCAAATAATCTTCAGAACTTGATGGCTGAATGAGGTGGCCGCTTTAACAAGGAAGTACCATGCTTGCTTCATATCTTAATTTTAACAGAAATTTATTGTGTAAGCACATAAGTGGATGACAGTGGGTTTTCTCACCCCCTTCCAGAACTGGCCTCGATACCTCATTGATGGACTTCATTTTTCTCATGCTGGTTCAGTTCTAGTTTATGCTCTATTATGGCCACATATTGCTAAAAGAGTACAAGTAAATAAGATGATACTGCCACCATGGAATGAAATAGACCTTCTCCATCCAGAAAAAGATCTTAAACAACATTAAATATTTATCACTTTTTTATGGAAAACCGAGCTAAAATTTTTATAATGTTGAAAATGTATATATATATGTGTTTGATTGTTATTAAAAACAAAGTGATTAAATATTTGTTTATTTAAAACTCATTCAAGCTGTACATATGTAAAATAGGAAGTAACAGTTGAAAGTAAAACAGTACACATATTGACTAGCATATATTTCACAGGATTGCATTTTAAGCAATATACAAAACATAGCATATTCAAGAACTTAAATTGATGAATGCTTATTTTATATAGTGATTCTGTAAAATCTTCAAACAAAAGTGTAACATAAAAACAATATGTAATTTTTAAAAGATTTTAGTTTCATTCCATGTTTGCATGAAAGAAAAGTTAAGCACCACAAATGAAGACATTTTAAAATAGTTTGTCGACAGCATTTAGAATATTGTTAAATGCAAAAATTAATTTACGAAAGAGATTGACTAATCTACAGTATGGTTTGTAGCACAAAATTGATTTTAAATTTTAGCTTTTAGAGTATTGTAGCTAAAAAAAAATGCCTTTAATAATACTTGCTTACTGTACAAATCTTCTAACAAAAAAGAATAAATTGCCAAAAAATAAATTTTATAAATTGGCTGAATACAGTAAATATAAAATCCACAGTAAGTTGTATCAAAATTAACAGCAAAGTTAAACAATGTGTACAGAATAAAAGATATTTTTTTAATAAGAAACTTTAATAGCTTAAATATAAATACGAGGGTAAGTTGAAAAATAAGTTTCCCCTGTCGACTGTGGTCAGAGTTGTGTATGAAAGTCAAAAAATAGAATGAGACATTAAAGATATGACATACCTTTATTTTATTATTCTCGTACGAGTACGTTGAGACATTTGTCATATCGCTTGATAAGCTTCAAAAAGTCCTCCAAGAAAAATTCAGGGCTTTGCATATGGAAGAAGCGTTGAACGGCTATAAGCGAAAGGCGACACAGCAGGAAAACGCGCAAGTCACCGATACACCATTGGGTAGAGGTCGCTGCAAATCAAGCAGATGGCGCTGTTGCAGTGCCTGCGCAAAGCGGAGACCAGCCTCTCATTTGAGCCCCGGTAGATATGGAGAGAAGGTGCCTTTTGAATTTGTGGTCAAAGGATGAAGTGAGAGTTCCGCCATGAATGGGCACGTGGAATATCAGGAACAGAAATTCATAAAAGCCTCGTGGAAGTCTATGGGCCAGGTGCGATGTCGAAGCAAATGGTGCGGAGATGGTGTTGCACATTCAGTGATGGACGTCAGCAAGTGGAGGACATACCGAGAGCTGGATGGACGCGAACGGCCACTACAGATGCAAATGTCAGGAAAGTGGATGACATGATTAGAGCAAACCGGCGTATCACCATCGATGAAGTAGCGGAAGAACTTGGAATCTCACATGAGCGAGCTCAAAACATCATCTACGACATTCTTCGATACAGAAAAGGGTCAGCACGATGGGTGCCATATGTCATATCTTTAATGTCTCATTCTATTTTTTGACTTTCATACACAACTCTGACCACAGTCGACAGGGGAAACTTATTTTTCAACTTACCCTCGTATATATTTAGAGGTGATAACTATATGCACTGATACAATAGTAAACAATTTAAGGGTTTAAATGTAAAAAAATTTATTAGAAAGGCCACCTAGAAGATTTCTGAACAAATTAATGCTTCTGATCAATTCTATAATGTGATGCATAAGCCAGTTCCAAACATGTAATTACATTAACTCTACACTGAAGTCGCAGAATTCTTATATCTTTGCAGGTAATTCTAACAAATTACAAAGAAAGAAACAAATATTTAATATCCTTCATGAAATGATTAAAAAAGACATGATCAAAAAAATTATTAATTTGTAGGTCAAATATATAAATGAATTTTAATTTGATTTTTATTCCTGCATAATTAATTTAAAATAGTCTTAAAACATTGTGTACAATTTACCATAAGTTATTATCATATTATTATCATACAATTACCATAAGTGGAAGGGAGGAAAAAAGCAAACCGTTTTTCCTCCCTTCTTAAATCAATTATGTAAAATTTTTACTAAATTTATAATATAGACAACATACATTAGATAAAACTAAGACTCATTTTACAACCTGCAGAAAACTAAATATATTTTTTTAACACTATGAAATCTTTACATAAAAATATATTAAATAATTATATATAACTAAAAAGATAAAAAAATATGAAGGCCTCAGAACATTTCATACATAAAATCATCATCTACAACTTCTTAAGTTCATTTAATATTTAAATTCATTGCAGTTACCATTCATAACACAGAAAAGCAAATAATGTTTACCAATTCTCTTCAGTATGTAAGATCATGAATAATTTAATATCTTGAAAATATTGATGAATATTAGATAAATAAAAGACTAGGATCCAACTTAGGGTCTTTTTGCTGTCGATATCTGTATGTAATCCATATGCTTATCACCTGGAAAGGAATGTTTACTGTCAAACTATATTTTTATAAGCATTCTTTCAATTAAATTTTGGTCTCGCGCATAGAAATTTTTTTTAAAAATTTAATTATATTTATAAAATATCAATAGTTATGAATTAAATTATTAATAATTATAAATAATTGAATTTTCAGATTTTAAAAACACAATTTTTTAGGAACATAAATCATCAACCGCTCTGTATGTTTAAAACTTAAAAAAAAATTAACCATCTGAGGTTTAGAAGATAACATAAATAAATAGTAAATGGTTGTGTATTAAGCTGAAAGATGTATTACCTAATAAAATTTCAAAAATTAATAATTCAAAAAATGACTACTAAATTCCAACATGTGCTTTTGAATAACTGTTCAGAGAAAATATGGGATGTCTAGTATCAAACTGTGTGTCAAAAAAGCATTTCTTTTTGAAACTATAGCAAAGACTAATTTATAGACATCTAACTGGATTCAATTCAAAATATACATATTCATCATGTACGTTTCATGTAAAATAAAGGAACATGCATATTGGAGATGTATCGAAAAACCAGAAGAGTTGTCAGTTATGATATATTGACTTCTATGAGATCACTTCAAGCGACATATTAAAAAAGTATTTTGTTGTCAAAAAAGTAATCTACAGCTTATACTATTTATAATATTCACTGTATGATTTAGTTACTCAAAATTTGCATACTTAACAATAAGCAAATTTTTCCTTCTTTGAAAATTTATTTTTTCAGATAGGGAGTGAGCACTTAATTAGAATTGACATGAACCAAACAAAGCCGCGAGATGCTAAATATGTTTTGGGAGCTATGTATATAAATAAAAACTACAAGCTTGTGCACCCATTTTAGTTATACACAAAGTTTTTTTTTTTCATCATTTCCACGAAATATGAGGATTTTTTAAGGAAAAAAATTAAATGCTTGTTATTTGAATATAAAATTAGCTAGAAATTAAATTATCACTCTCAAATGCACCCCTTACAATGAGATAAACAAGATTATTTCAAATGCCAGCATTCAATTTGAAGATGAGGAATGCAGCTAAAATATACATTATAAACATTAAATAATGTATATTATACACTATTCTCTCTTTTACTTTTGTACATATAAAAGTAACAGATCTCACCATTCTATTCAAGTATTGAATTTTAGGTATTTATGTTTTGATTATATTTGCATTTTTTTAATAACATAATATAAACATGCTTAGTATTTTATGCATTAAGCTGCTGAAAAAATATCAGTAAAGACATAAAGTAAGTAATTTAAGAACCAATTTTTAACAAAGACTAAAAATTGAAATTCATATGTACATTTCATATTCATACATTTCAAATAATCCTATAAATGCAAAAAAGAATTTTTAAAATGTTAAAACAAACACCTTAAACGAGCAAATACCCCAATTCAAAAAATCAATGAAATTTAAAGTAAAAAAAATAGAAGAAGAATTCAATCAACCTCAATACCACTTCGTCAGGAGAAGGAACATTGAAATCAATTAAAATCTCTCTTCAACAAAAATCCTTGCTTTTCTGTATCCAGAATTAGCCAATATGACCATTTCAATGTACCTGTATTTTAATTATAATAGTTCACCTGAAAATTCTGGCCTCTCCCCAAAGCAAGGAAAATTCTAATTAATTTTTGTTACTTTTACATAAAGAGAACTCTATTCAAAGTATTGAAAGCATAATAATATAATAGTAAAATACTAAATAAGTATTTTATTATTTCACTTATTATTTTATTATATATGTATATACAGTACAAAGTCTAAAATCCAGATGTCCAATATACACAATGATATAAAATCTGGTTTACCAGCAACCTTTCTTCTTTTAAGAAATTTTTACACTTCCACATTTGATATTGTTTCATAATAAAACATCTGGAGAAGACAAATTCTTAATTTTGGCACTGCCACCACCTTGGTAAATTACTCATGCTTTTTTTTGGGGGGGGCGGGGCTTTCATCAACACATAGCAGCTTTAGAAATGGCTCATGCAATGATGTCTAAACAATTTTTTCCTTATTTTTAATATTAGTAATTTAATTCCACAGGCTTCAGCCAAATCAACTGTGAAGTGTTGAGCATGAAATGTGGACAAATTTAACAAATTTCTTTCCAAAGCCAAAAATTGGTTTTGTAAATGAAACTCATCGGCCAAAAGATTACATTTAGCACTGTTTGAATTGGGAATAACTGTTTTGTTGTCTTTAGTCACCAATCTGATGACACATCACCAACAGTGTATAGCGGTTGATAACAGCCATGAATTTAATGATTTTCATTTATTGCAAATAAAAAGAAAATTTGCCAAAAAAAATGTGGAGAAGTGTTAATAAATAAAGATGATACAACAGAAGTTTTTCAATCATCTAATAAATGGCAAAATCTATAGTATAGTTCTAAATCCACAAAATATCACTACCAGTGGCAAAGAAAGTGACAAGGTTGCTGAGAACGAAAAAAATTTGATTGACGATTTAGTGGGAATTCTCGTTGCGACAATTAAAGGACTTGAACAAGGGAACTTTGTAACTAAAGAAATTATGTCTATCTACAGAATTAAAAGGAAAATATTAGCACAAAAAACAAAGCAAATTAAATAATTTTTATTGAAAAAATGTTTAATACAGCAAACAAATAAATATTGACCTCTTTTTTGGTAAGTTTTATCATTATTTTTTAAATCAATATTTGATATTTTAATTTTATAAATTCTACATGTCATCTTACTAGATTTAAACTAATGATCCAATATCTGGAATTGCCACAGCCCTGATAAGTCCAGATCTCAGACTTTGTACTGTATGAATCAGCCGATGTAAGAAAAATAAAGAATACGTAAAATTTCTTATTTCTTCTTAGTAGCAACGTAAATTTCCTTTCTCAATTCTAAAAACAGTAACCTCTTTCAGCACTGCATCATTTCTAGATTAATCCACGTCCTATGGCTCTTGCATAATTCTGATGATGTAAATGAAACTAAAACTCAAGCAACCAATAATAATTTTACAGAAGTATTAACTATCCAATCAAAATGCATTGAGAACCCAAACTAACTCAGTCGGAATTAAGATTTCACCCTGAACGTAAGGCACTTGCTCGCTACTCTTCGGCCTAATTGGATTGCTGTCTGCTGCTTTCTTCTTTCTGCAAAGTTATCAAAAATGTTAAACCTCTTGAAATAGGCATAATGTGCCAAGTTGTTTGTGGCTGCAATATGTTTACTGAAAATAAAATGATGATTAATCTGCCTTGACTGCCAAATTTCTTTATTGAGTGTGGATCGGCATTTCAGCATTCTACAATATCAAAATTCCTGCTCGTCATGACTTCTAAGTTTATTTCTATTATTTTCATATACATAGAGAGAGAGAGAAGTTTAATGTGAAAAATTTTTGATTTTTTTAAAATATGAACTGTCATAATCTGGAAAAAGATCTGATTCTATACATTTCTTAAATTGGAATTATGAATTTATGACCAGTCATTCAAAAGATTATGATAAGATAACTTCTCTTTCATGATTTTAATTCTGCAGCTGAAGAAGGTGGTTCTATATTTACATCTTCAAAACTAGTCTTACAATTTTATGAATGTTATGCTTATTCTGTTGCTTTCACTTCAACAATCATTATTTGGCATGCTATTTTAACTCAAAAATCATTCAAGAGATATTTAGTTGTACAATTTCCTAAAACATCCTCTTTACAGCATGCTAAAATGAATTATTTTAGAATAACTGACTCCATTTGCAACAATGGATTTATGAAAGGAGAGGCATGACAAAAGATATACACAAAAACTTTACTTAACATGATTAATTCTTCAGTTAATGCAGCCATATAAATACACAAATATAGTAGAAAATAAGAATAGTTCAGCTATCTGTAAAATAAATTTGAAAGAATAAAAATTATAAGCTCTAAAGGACAAAACATGAAAGGTGATGAAAATCAACTGCTAATAGTCTATGTCTAAACAAACAGATGTCTAAACATTTGAGTCAAGATGTCCGAATAATGCTCAATTATTCATCTTGTAATAAAATCTGTTGTCAGTGACAGTTGCTTTAATAAGATTTTGACAAACTTCATTGCATATCAGATTTAATTAAGAATTTAGTATGCTTAAAATAATTGCAAACTAGTTAACCTGACTTTCCATATAGGGAAACAAATTGTTATGCAAGCTTTACTATTACACATGTACAGTTAATATTTCTTAATTGTCACTGGCTGTATTAGAGTCTTTAAAGTTTAGGAACTGTTCAGTTAAGCTATTAAAATGTTCAGTCCATTCTGAAGAATCTGTGTTTAGGCACTTGGAATTAGTTCATTTTTATTTTTACTATGAGTTAAAATCCCTGTAATGAAGATTTATAAATTAAGTTTCCTCCCTTAACCAAGAATACGGTAGAAAACTCAGCTTTCATTTAACTCGAGCATATGAATTCTCTATCGCTTCATCACGTACCTTTCTTATTACTGTGTACAAATGTGTACATCTGAGTATATCTTCATACTTTTCTCTCTCTTTTTTTTAACAAAAATTATATTACCTATACTAATAATAGCCTCTTAGAACACATTCCATTTTCATTCATGCTCTTAATCTTCAATACTTCTTTTATTCTATTTCCTAATTGGCTTTTAAAGTCAAGTTTAATTGTTTGGTTACAAAATTGTTCGTAATTAAATTTTATCATAGTTTTTGCACACATTTATCTTTGGCATTAGTTGTCTGAGATTTTACTAAATCCATTGATACATAAAGAAAATGCTACAAGTTAAGATTAAGGAAGTAAGATAAAACAAAAGTTATTGCAAACTAAAAATTACATATTTTTATTTGCATTGTTAAAATAGCATCAACTGTAATGTTATGCAAATCAACTACTCATTTTACATAATTTAACAATTTAAAAATAAAAATATGAAAAATTAATCATTTTGTTTACGAAACAGAGTGTGACCAAATATTAAACACATTTACATACAAAATTATCTCTGAACAGAAGAATGGATGAAAAAGTTTCAACTGTATTTTACTTTTTACATTATACTAGTAATAGGATACAGGAAATATACAAGCTATTCAACTTATGCATGTTGATTTAACGATTTAATGATGAATCTTACAACCTGCTAAAAATGTGGAATAAAGATTAACTATTGGGTTGATCGGAAAGTCACGGAACTATTTTGCTAACAGATGACGTTAAGTGTTTTTTGGAGTAGAAGCACCATGTGCACCCACCTCACTGAAATACTATATAAGGTCACACTTCTAACCCATTCATTAAACAGAAAATTGTTTGATTCGAATGAGTTGGAGATATTTTATATGGAGGGAAAAACTGTTGGTTTTTGCTATATTTTGCTTTTTTATTCCCGCAAAGGTAAAAATGCGACGCAAGCTTGTGAAAGTTGCGTAAAGTTTATGGCGACAATGCTATAATGACACAGCTTGGTTTGCGAAATTCCGTTCTCGCGATTTTGATGTGAATGATGCGCCTCGGTCAGGAAGGCCATTGGAGGATGACGAAGTAAAAGCAATGGTTAAATCTAACCTGCGGTACACGACACGAGAGATTGCAGAGGCACTACACATTGCTCAGTCAACCATTTATGACCATTTAAAGAAGTTCGGATTTGTAAGCAAGCTTGAAGACGTCTGGGTTTCTCAGCAGCTCAAGGAAATCCATTTGGTGAAGCGTTTGAGCATCTCCCATTCCCTTCTTAAACGTGAAGAAAACGACCTTTTCTGAAGCGTATGGTCACTGGTGACGAGAAATGGATTATGTACAATAACATCGCATGCAAGCGGTCTTGGAAATAGTGCGATGAACTAGCTGAATCTACATCTATATAAAATATATGCACTATTTTGAAGTAAAATTATTTGATAAACTACATTTTCGCCTCTGGATTTGTTATGCAGATGACACTTTTGCACTTTTTGATGGTAATAAAGAAGATTTATCCGAGATTTTATCTATTATAAATTCAATTGATCCATCCATCCAATTCACTCTTGAAATTGAATCCAACAATTCAACTCCCCTTCCATGATATTCTTATAATATGCAATGAAACTGATTTTACCACTACTGTGTACAGTAAACCCTTCGGAGTTTGTTTACCACCCCATAACAAGTCATGCCACCCTGTTAAGCAAAAAATGGCTTCTTTTTATTATTATGTATTTTGTGTGCTCCAAGTTTGTTCCTCAGAATCTTTGCTTACCAATGAACTTAATTATTTGACAGCAGTTGGTATTGACCGAGGATTTTCTTCCATGATCATTGATAAAGCTGTTAAAAAATTTTCAGATTCCCATCAAAGAAGACATTCCACTGTTAGAAATAATATTAATGACCTTGTCGTGCTTCCATTTTATGCTTCTGTTAGTTATAAAGTTGCACAGATTCTCCAGAAATTCAATTTTCAGGTCAGTTTCTCCCCTATCAATAAAATTCACGGCTCAACTCTAAAAGATTGCGTTTCTGACTTTAATTCTTGGGGAATTTATAGTATATCGTGCCAGTGTGGCTTGAGATATATTGGCCAAACAAAAAGAGCGTTAAAGCTTCGTATCAAGGAACATGAATCTTATGTCCAAAAAGGGCGAAATTAACAAGTCTTCACTAGTGTATCATAGTTGGAAATTAAATCATAATTTTAACTTTGGATCTGCAAAAATTATCCAAAACGTTTCTTCCGTTAGTGAATTGGATTTTCTTGAGCCTTTTCATATTCACAAAGATTTAGCATGTTTAGTGAATGATTTTTAGTCCAATCCAGTCCTTTCTAATGCTTTTAAAATTCTATTAGCATAATTCTTGGTTATTATTTTTGCCGATAGATGGCGTTGCCTCCTCGCACATGGTACTAAGCCGTTACCGAGATTGCTTTCCCTTTTTAGAAATTTTGTTCTCCTGATGACCTCGAAATCGATTGAGTGTTTTAATTAATGTACACCAAATACAAGGTTGCTTCAGCGATTTTTATTTAATGTCATCGTGTTCAGCGAATATACAAGGTGCTTAGAAA
This sequence comes from Stegodyphus mimosarum, assembly GCA_000611955.2. Classification (NCBI taxonomy): domain Eukaryota; kingdom Metazoa; phylum Arthropoda; class Arachnida; order Araneae; family Eresidae; genus Stegodyphus; species Stegodyphus mimosarum. Next base: position 193,616 of record KK116783.1, read on the forward strand.
ATATTTGCAATAATACACTGGTTATCATAAATTAAGGAAAAATCACAAAAATAGTGATAACTCCCTCAAAAATAAGGCAAACTGTGTAAAATTTGAATATGTTGCCATAGCTGCAATATGAAATTAGTGGCGCTGCACTCGGATACGTCATCTGCGAGGAGCATAAAAGTCCATGTTTGAAAGCAAGCCCACATATTTCACTGTGATGGTGACATCAGAAACACACATCAAACACAAAATATAATAACTTTATAAACAATTTAAACAAAAAATATATTAACTTACTTTTGTGTACAAGTAAAGTAAAATTAAACATGATTGATAGTACATGATGCTTTGAAAAAAATAAGGTAAAATATTTTAAAAAATTTTATGAGTATTTTCAGCCAATGGATTCTAAAATTATTATAACATTCCAAGATGATCATTTATTTGATTATATGATAATTAATTATTAACATTACAAGATGATTATTTATTTTAATAATTCATAAAATTCGGAGCATAAACTTCTTTGAGTGCAATTCAAAAAATAAAGTAAAATCTGGAAGCACTCAGATTTTATACTACGCCCAAAGGGACTTTTTAACATTTTGTGTGTTACCTTTATTTATTAAACATCATGTTCTTCGCACGTAAACCGCATAAAATTCAATTCAACGGCAATATCACAATATATTTGAAAACAACATATTTTTAGAATTTCCGCACTGCAGATAAAAATGTTATTTTCCGTACAGTGTTGCCATTGCTCGCTTTGAACTCATTGAGTTTGTTAATCAAAAATTCGTTAAAGTTTTACAAAATATGAAATGGATTATAGCAAATTCGATATTTGGCCTTCCAGGTGTCTATGTTTGAGTGGAGGATTGCTTTACTCAAAATTTTATGTCTTTTTAGATACCGTCCTTTTTTTCACAGTGCGAGAAACATGTATTCATGAAGATTCTTATTAATTAATTATTTATTATTTAATTTCTTTAAGTATAATACAGGGCGATAATATTTGGTGGCAACAATTTTCAAAGTGAAACGGACATTTTTAGGGAAACAGCGCAAAATGCCGTTTCGAGGCTAATAGCCTTTCTGAGCTAAAAAAATCTTATGCAGAACTAGAAATAAATTTAAAAGATAATCACTATAAAATATTAGCACAATTAATTATTACAGTTAAATACTATTTTAACATTAGAACAAATGCATAACAATTATTAAGGTGTTAAAATCGCTATTATAATTGAAATAAAACTCTTTTATAGAAATTATGCTATGATATTCACCTACAATTTTTTAAAAAGCAGCTTAATTTAGAATTTTAAACAAAAACTTTCAAAAATTCATTTTTAGGTATTTTTTACTTATTTACACCAATAAACACAACAAAATTTAAGAGAAAATTGTTTGTTTGAAACTTTCTATTAGTTCAGATTTAAAATGCTATTTTCTAGAAGTAGTAGTTACAAATTTCTTTATAGCATAGGAAAAGCTAAAAAAAAATATAGAAGCCTGAAAGCATGCAACAGCTTTATAATTATTTGGACGTTAATTATGTTTGATAAATATGCTAGATTTTTAAAAATCAATCTCAATTTCAAAAATAAAAATACATAAAAATTCTAATTTGTGAAATGAGGAGCTACAACCAGCTTTTTCTCGACAATTATACACGCTGCAATAGCCAACCAATGTTAAGTTTCTATAATCGTCCCTACTCCTCCGGATGTGATTAAGGGGACAAGCGTGAGTGCGGCAGACGAAGGAGAAAACCCGTTTGGGTTGGTCTATTTCTTATAAGGTCCATGTCTGAGATAGCCAATTTATAACAATGACCTCCAGGCATCATTTGCCTTCAGAACTACGATGGAGAGCCATTGGGAGACTAAAGGCAGGACAAAGTCAAACAGAAATGCCAGATGACTAAATGTGATTCTTGTGGTTCCTAGACTTAGGAGGCAATTTCAAACCACAGATTCGGCATCGAGGAGGTTCAGGCAAGGACCGCCAACGGCTACGACAAGCGCCGATGACCAATATTTGACATTATGTGCACGCAGGAATAGAACCGCTACTCCGACTTTTCTTAGATCCTCCCTTGCTGCAGAAGGCTCCCTGCACCAGAAGGTTGATGTCAACGTCAACTTGCATAGAAGGCTTCATGAAAATGGTCTGTATGCGAGGTGACCAGCCATTTGCGTACTGTTGACGTCATGCCATAGGAAGGACCATTTGCAGTGGGCACAACAACATGCCCACTGGACACTTGATCAATGGAGGGCTGTTCTCTTTATGGACGAGTCCAGGTTCTAGTCTAGAAAGCGATAGTAGGCGTTATTTCATAATGGAGAAAACCTGGAACCCGTTATCATCCGTGAAAGAGATGCATACGGAAGAGACAGTGTCTGTGTTTGAGATGGCATCTCTTTGGGTGGACGCCCAGACCTCCATGTCTTTCCAAGGGAAACCGTGAATGCTAAGATTTATAGAGATGACATCCTTCATGCTTATGTGCGCCCATATGCCGAGGCAATAGGTGATGCTTTCCTGTTACAGGACGGCAACGCAAGACCACACAGAGCTCACATCTTAGATGATCATCTTCAACAGGAAACAATTATGCGCATGGAGTGGTCAGCTCGATCCCTGGACTTAATCCTATTGAGCACGTTTGGGATGCTTTAGGGAGACATCTAGCTGCTCTCAATCCGCCTCTCAGACCCTTGCCGCGCTTGTAACTGCTTTGCAAGAGAAATGGATCTTGCTTCCTATGGAACTGATAGACCGCATAATTGAAAGCATCACACATCGCTTTATGTGCTGTATTGCTTCTAGAGGCGATCATATTCCATATTGAAGGTACTTTTTCTATAGCAAACTTACACCTTCGATTTGTTCATTTTATACATGTGCTAATTTCTATACTACCATAATTGTCTGATAATTTCTTTTTATGTTATTTGATACCTTACTATGTGTTGCATATTGTGGGTAACTTTCATAAAATTCTACATGTAACATTTTCAGGAATCGGGATTTTTCCTTAATTTATGATAACAAGTGTATATGGAATGTGTGTGCCAAAATGGTACGTCGAGATGATACAAGGTGCTGTTGAGCTGAAGATAAAAACTTTCAGCTGCTATTATCATCACTCTTTGCATGGATTTTAAGTGTTATGCATCGCTATATGAACACGACATGAATTTTATCTATTAGGCTGTGATAAAACACAGCAGCTACTAAAAAGTGGTACAATAAAATGATTCCTATATACCTTCCTCCTCTGAGCCTACCTCCATTTCCATCTCCAATCCTATATATAAACTGTGTGTCAGCAAACTACTTTTTTGTCTAATGATGTATAACACTTGAAATCTGCATGGGGAATGATAATTCACCCCAGCAGAAAACTTTTATTCCTCATCCAATGGTATTTTGTACTACCTTAATATATCAATTGGTACAATGTATTTGATACAAACATTCCATTAAAAAATCTGTTTATTTTGGCCCCTTTCACTGGCCTTTACATTTTTGCCAGTTGTTTTCCAAGCATCTTAAATATTTATAAGAAAGAACATTCTTCTAGCTTTAATTAAGTATCAATAATTGTGAAAAGCTAATGATACATAAAGATTTAAATTTTAAGAACAGTCATCTGCAGTTAATCTTAAATTAAGTTCATTACATGAAAATACAATAAATAAACAATAAGAAGATAAGCTTTATAAACAGTGATAAATAAAAGTGCTTAAATTATAAATATGAGATATGCATACTAAATACTTGCACATCTAAATAAAAACAAGCAGGGGGCAGAGAACAACTTCTCATAGGTTCTTAATAATACCTTCAAGTTATTCCCGAACAGGAATATTTATCACTATAAAATAATATAACAGACAGCAAAATAGTTACACTTAATATCATGCAAAATATTAATAAATAACATGCTGCACAAACTTTTATTAAAAAATTCTAAAATGAAAGAAAGAACGATTAAAAACAACAGACTGCAAAGTATTTACTACACAAAAGCTATCCCAGAAGTATTGCTACATGCAGATATGAAAATAAGCACACCATACGCCTATTTCAAGTGTTAGCAAGGTTAGTAAAAGCCATCAAACAATGGTTAGTTAGTTATCATACCTTTTAATACTCATAGAAGGTTAGTTTCACAAAAATGCATGCGGGTTAGAACGTGGATCTTTCTGGTTACGATATCGAACTGTCAACCATACCCCAATAAACTGAAAATGGAGATTAAAGATATAAATTTGTATGATGATAAAGGCCTACTACAAATAAGTACTGTACATCTGTAATATAATAGAAAAATACGGAATATTCATTCCAATACTCTTTGACAGGCAAAAATGTACACCTAAAAACAAAACTAATGATAATAAAAACACCATCATTTGTTATAAGAACTTTTACTTTAAGGTAACCAAGTGCCAAATATACTGTTTCCTCTCTGAGTTGATGCTTCAAAAGTATGGTTGAAAATCTAGAGGGCTATATGCAGCTTTTAATCACTACTATAATGTTTCTGTTAGAAAAATTAGAACTTCGAAATTTGATCTTAGAAAAATTAGTAATAAAATTATGAACAATTTAATTGTTTATTGAAAATTATGCACTAGTTAATTTTCTCTTAGCCTCTCCATATAATACGGATGTGATTTTTTAGTCAATTTAATGACAAAAACCACCAATATGAAAATTCTACAGCTCTATACATCACCTGAATAATATAAATATATAAATTTAAAGAATTTCATGGACAGAAATTCACATTTCATAGAGTTTTAAAATATATTTAAGAATTATTGTTTTATAATCTTTATTATTCATACTTATGACATCATGGCACCATCTATTGTAACTGAAGTTTTTAGCTAGTACATGAATACAGAACTTCTTATCAATCAGCATAACGACTTTTTAGTAATATAATTTGGTAATTTCATTGAGCAATTCAGGCTTAAGTCAGAAGTACAAGCTTAAGCTTTCTACATAGATGAGTCACTAATACTTTTCACCAATATATCAGCACCATATAACAAAATTGTGCTGAAGAGTCAGGACTATACTGTGCTGGATGGAAAAGGGTACTAAAAGCACTGTGATTTTGAAGGCATTGTAGCACTTAAGGATGCTAATGTCTATATGAAAATGCTGAAAGGACAACAGCATTTCATGCTAGGAAATAATGCAATTAATATAGGATAATGAGGACAGGAATTTCAAAGCAACAAATTACACCACAGTCTTTAATAACAAAACACAGTGGTTATGATAAGCAACTAGAATAAGCTGTTGTGGTGCCATCTGTATAGGCCAGCCATACTCAACCTTTTTCTTCCGCGGGCCACATTCTCGGAAGCTCTATTTTAAGTGGGCCGCAACATTATCACAGGCCAAGATAACAATGTAAAATAACCACAGCCATTTGTTTTATCATGAAAATTTATTTTAATACATAATCGTTAGAGAAGAGTATGTTTCTGACAGTTTAGCTTTTGAAATATGGCCAAACGTATTGTTAATTAAAATTTTCTTAGTTTTTGTTAAAAAAAAATTTCACTTTATTTCAGTTGCCATCTGTAACTCTACTGTAACCTCTTGACAGTCATTTGTAAGCAATTATGTTTTTGTTAAGCATCTTGCAAGGCAGACCAGACTAGTGGTTACCGTGAACTGCCACTATGGTTCTTGGCGACATTACAAGGGGAATGATAAATTTATAATTTCTTCCAGTGCTGATAAACGGGGGATTGCACCTAGTACTGGTCAGCTGTTATTGTAATGCAATACAATTAATATAGGAAAATTATATTTTACACATTTCATGGGGTATCATGTTTAATATTGCATTAAGTAGAAATTCTATTACTAATGAAAAAATAGAACAAAATGAATAGCAGGCACCAAATCATAATATGGCAAATATAACATAAAACACATACATATTCACAACTACTGTGTAATTATGATACACCCAAGGATTAAAAGTTAGTAAAAATCTTGCTAAGGTAACTTAATACAGCTTTTAACACTCACTTGCTCATGTTTCAAAAGTAAATAAATGACAGTGTATGAGAGTTTGTTTACTAATATTTGATTTAACTTTTAACTCTCCTACTATGGTTGCGCAAATAGTACCAGTCACAACTTTAAGACATAAGATCAATTAAATTACGACAAGTAATACAATTAAAATAAAAAAGAAATGTAAATTACATAATTACAGTATTTATTACACAAAGACTAATGAGATCGTTGAAATTGTGTACACTTTTTAACAATCTTTTCTATATCAGGCTTACAATTACTGCAAGCTACTCGTAAGACATCATCCAAATGATAATCAGTGAGCCGGTTTCTGTGTACATTTTTTGCATACTTCATTTTAGAGTATGACGATTCACAAAGATAAGTTGATGCGAAAAATTTGAGCACATTTTTGTACAGTTCTGTATTGTCCAGGCACAGTTTTTCAAAAATCGGCATAATCCATTTCTGCCCTCTTTTCTTTAAATAAAGCTTCCAAATGTGTGTTGTTCTCGAACTCTATAAATTTGTCAAACAGCCGTACATAACTACATCCCAATATGCCTGCCAGTTCTGATATGACTGTTGGATCTAAGTGCCAAGGATTTTCAAGAAGTAACAGCATGCTTTTAATTTTCCTTAAATCACTGAATCTACTTTTAAATTCTTCCGATAATGCTATTAAGTAATTTGAAATCTTCATACAGTTATCTGAAGAAATATTAATACCTTCCTTTTTAGCTTTAGTCATTGTTGGAAAATTTTGCAGCATTTGGTTCTGAATCTCTTCTTTGTACACATTAAGCTTCTCTTCGAATGCAAATATTTTATTTGCCATCTGTGAAATTATTTTGTTGTCACCTTATAAATCCAAATTGAGCAAGTTACGCTTATCTGTAATGTCACACAGAAATGCTAAAATACACCACAATCCATCATTTGCAATTCACTGCACATTTTATTGTTTTGCTGTAAATGCAGCATAATTTCTTGCCGCAAAGAAAAAAACCTTTCCAACACTTGCCTCTGCTAAGCCAACGAACTGAAGTATGTAAAAGAACAACGCCGTATTGACTACCCACTTCCTCCAAAAGGCTTTTGAAATTTTCTGTGGATCAGTTCTCCTGCTCGGATGTAATTCACTGTACTTAACGACAGTTTTCGTCACAGAATCTATTTCAGGACATTTAATGCACGCAGCCAAGTTTTCCTGGTGAATAATGCAATGAAATGTTATTAGATTTGTTAAACCATGTTTCTTTTTAAACAAAGAAATAAACCCATTTTCTGAGCCTGTCATTGAAGGACAACCATCGGTGCACACAGAAACTAATTTTCTTGTATCTATATTGTTCTGTTCAAAGAAATCGCAAATAATATCAATATAGTCTCTGCCTCTGGTTTGGCCCTTCGTTGAGAGAAATTTTAAAAAAATCTTCTTGAATTGAGTTGTCTTCAGTACAATATCTAACAAAAACTGAACATTGCGATGTTGCTGAAATGTCAGTGCTGGAATCAAGAGCCACGCTAAAGAACTTGCAGTTTTTTAAGTCTTGAACTATGCAATCACGAATATAGTGTGCTATGTCTTCAATACGTCTAACGCAGGTTGATCTGAGAGCTGGAGTTTCTTAATTTCTCCAATTACTTGATTTTTGTTGTTGAATTTATTATAGTACACTGGAAGCAGTTAAAAAACACTCCTTTACTATTTCTGCATCAGTAAATGGTTTCATATTCTTACCAAGTATATAACAAATTTCATATGATGCCTTTGTTACGGCTGCATCTTGTAACATCACCGCCAATATAACGTTTTGTTGTTGCACCAAAGAACTTTTCAAAGCTGCCAGTTTCTCCCGTCTTACGGTGGATCCTCGAGGAAAAGTTTCATTAAACGATCCGTGTTTTGTTGTAAAATGGCGATCAATATTACATTTCTTTAATATAACACTTGCACAGCAAATTAAACAAGTTGCTGACCCATGTTTATTTTGCACTACAAAATAGTCAATTTCCCACTGATCTTGAAAAAGTCTTCTTTCATCGGATATTTTTCATTTTTTAGAAGCCACTCCTGACATGGTGAATAACTATTTTCTCAGTCTTCATCCTCACTATAGACACAGAAATACAGCACCCGCATGACACAAGCAAAACAAACGTACTGACTTGTCTGCGACCTGGTGACGAGCAAACAGGGATCTTGGTGGTGGGAATAGCCTTTTCCCGGATCCTAAGTAGCCATAGGCCACTGACACCCTTGTTCAGCAGCTTAGTCAGGGGTCGGAGCGGCGCACTAATGCAGCCGCGCCAACATAAACGGTGGAAGCTAATTCACGTTGCGTGTTATTGTTTTATCTGTAATTGCATAGATGTTTGATTTGCAACTTAAGCAGTTTACTAACAGGTAACAGTGGCATCAACATTGCGTTCGCTTTATGATTTATTGCCATGCAGAATTTAAAAGTGAGACTTGACGCTATGCGCATGCCATGTCGTCTGCTTGTGAGGCTTGCATCGAAGATGACGTCACAAGCTAGCCAATGGAGGAGCAGATCGCTCACTGTCCAATCGTATTACTTACTAACCTTGAGCACAGTCCTGTGTGCACATTCATGCAACTGGCGTAAGAAAAAACAGGTAAACTGTTTCTGCAACATAGTTCTTATAAACATTTAGTAATTAGCAAAACTGCACTCTCTGTATTATGTTTCCAGTCAAAACATTTGACGAAAAACAAAAGCTCGCCTCATTTCTGTCGATTTAAAAAACGTGTGTTGATTAAGTACCCAACTTGTGGCACAGCCTGTTGTGAGATCTAGTGACATGCAACGGTACTAAGAGTGGGGACATTCATGCTCGCTCACCAGGTCGCAAAGGATATAATTGTTGACATGTCGCTTTGGACTAGTTCTCATTGTTAAACATCGGAAGAAATCTGTAGTCTTCGGGCTATCACGTCTAGTATTAAAATGCTTTCAACCACAGCAACCCGACTAAATTCATTCTAGGCATACCTTCTTATGCCACGCAATTACTGAGACGGACTGCAAAATAAATGACATGCGTTGTGCAGAATGTGCTGCTTAAATTCAGGGCATTGGTTTCGTCGTTATCCCTGTCCGCATCTCGCCCATTTTTATCAGCCAATCATTTGAGATTTTTATTGCGAAATTTTGAATACGGGGAATAGCTTGCCAGGCCACTCAACAAAGCTCGGCCTGGCCATCTTCAAGTTTGAAGCTAAATCAGGAAAGTATGTTTTCTGCATAAACAAATCAGTACATATATATATATATATACATTTCTTTAGAACAGGTTGTAATGCAGCATAAATATATTCTATTATATTAGTTAGTATGTAAGTTGTAAATTACTATAAATAAAAAATTAATCATAATAAATTATGAAACAGGAATATTAACAGTGTTAAAAGTTACATATTAAATCATTTACAGATAAATTTTCAAAAGACTATCGAAATAAGTTTTTGATAATAGTGTCTTTTAAATCTTTCAACATAAAATCTGCTTGGGAAATCAGTTCTAAAATCACTTTTGAAATTATTTCAAATATACTTTCAGAATTTCTCTGAAAAATCAGTCAACACATAAAAATACTAAAAAACAAATGGTTCAGGAAAATCAAAAACAAATTAAATTTAATATAAATATATGACAACATCATTTCTAAATGTTCAAACTCTTCTTAGATTGGCAATTAAAATGCTGAACATGAAAAAAGCTCACACAATCAGACATATAATTTCAACTCAAAATAAAATGAAGACTATTTTATGTCAGTTTCTTTTTAAACTTAACATTAAATTAGTAATATCCTTTTTTTTTAATCAATTCTATACGCTTCTGGTTTTTTCAAGTATATTGCATAAAATTATGCATTCATTTACTTTTCAAACTTTCACATTTTTTAGTTTCAACTTACTGTTTCATTAACTTACTTTTCGTACTTTTTTTTACTATTCTAAATACACGCGACACAGGGGGAAAATTTTTTCGTCAGATTAAAGAAATCACCATGATTTTCATTTAAATATCAGTTTATACACTGAATATTAAATATAAGCTGGCATGGTAATATTTAAAATTTACAGTAATGAAAATTAGAAGTAAAATAATTAATACATGATTTTAATTATTTTTAAATAGTTAAAAAACTTATCTGTAAGAAAATCAAATAACATAAATAAAAACTTACTTCTGTAAAGCTGAAAAACAAGCCAATACCACCACTGATTTTTAGTGCATTATTAATAACACTTTGTAGTTTCTTCCAACATGTTTGTTCACTCTGCTCACACATTTGAGGATGTTCTTGACAAAATGGAACCTTAAGGAATAAAGACTCAATATTTATTTTCCCTTCTTGCAATCAAGTATTTATGATGACTTACATGAGTATGATAAAAAAAATTACATTGCAATAAAAAAGAGAAATCTCACACACATGCACAAAAACTCCTTTTATTTCCAAATATGTATTTATTGTAATCAAAATGATGTATTACTATATGTCAAGAAACGTTACAGTTAAAAAATTACTACAAAAATAAAATACACAATTTTTCCACTAAATCTAAGCAGCAGAATTATTTTTTTACTCTCCTAAACACATGTCCAATTTCTATTTAAAAGCAATGAAAATAACTTTCATTTTCACAGACTCTAAAAGAAAACAATCTTGCTTCTATTTTTACTACAACATAATTAAACACACAAGTTATTTTTTATTTGCATACAACAAAATACACACTTATTTCTGTTGAACTGAAAAGAAGACATATTTTTACATAAGTACTGCAATATATGATGATCTATTCATTACAAGACAAAGGCACAGTGGTGTAGCAAGCATATCTGGTGCTCAGAGCACGATACTTTTTTGGCACTCCCTCCAAAAACATAGCAATATAACATATAGAATATAATAAAAATAATAACAGAATGCAGTGCCTACCTTAAAATGCTCAATAATATATTACTAATAGTCACTACCTAACTACACTTACATATTACTATAGTCACTACCTAACAAATTACTATACTGCTTTTCAGGGAAATTTGGGATACAGATTTAGTTAGGCATTAAATTTGAGACTAAAAAATCAAGACTACGACTGAATTTGGAAATGTGTCTCTATCAGTAGAAAAAATCCGACATACAGTCATCTAGAATTAATTTAAAAGATATTATTTATTTTGTGTATTTATATAATTGTCTTTAAAACATAGTTTTTAAACAATGAAAAAAGTTAATACATATTATATATCAGTAGATATATTTATTAATAATAATATAATCCACTAATGCAGTAAATTACTATGTGTACATTTTTCTTGCCTTTGACGAGGCAAACTTATCAACTACTTCATTGAAGTTGATCATTTCAAATTTTTCTCTTTCTACATTTAGAAATGCTAGGTCAGTTAGGCAATCTTATCCCATGACTAATCGTAGATATGTTCAAATTAATTTGCTGAATGAACATTCACAACTAGCAACTGATACTGAATTAGTACGCAGTATTTGAAGTGCAACTCTCAGGTTTGGAAAAACATTTCCTTACGAGATTAAGAAGTCCTAATGTAGTTTTAGGTTCAGTTTCTTTTCTGCTATGGAGTAACATCTTGCAGTCACATCTTTCAACATAAAGTTCTGTTCCATTAAAATCTATATTATAAAATTCATGCAAATTTTACAATTCTTTTCAAGATCATTATCAACATTCCTTGTTAAAGAAATTTTCAACAATGAGTAAAAATCCATATTTGGAATTAAGATCATTTAGTCATGTAAATCAGACATGGATTTGGAACTTCTGATGTACTTAAGCCTCCATCTTCATCATCTTCAGAGTCTTGTATTTGTTGTGATATGTTATTGCATAAAAGTTTAGCAGCAGTAAGAGTTCAACCTGAATCTGATTCTAACTCTGATTTTAATTCTTCTTTTCTTCTGTTTTTTTCCTTTCGCAATTCTTTTACTAAATATGATTCCATTATTATTCTGGAGTTTTGAGCTTTCTTCTTTCTTGCTGTAGTTTTCTTTTCCAACTCTTAAGAACTGCTACATTTTTTCCCAGGCACAAATAAACACAGTACAAATAAAAAGTTAATTTTTATTATATTAATTAATATATTACTCTTGGACAGCATAACAATATTAAATAAAATATAAAAAGGAGAACCTATTAATAGCAAATTGCAAACAATGTAGTAATAAAATTTGATCATCTATCTCTTCAATTATTTTATTGAACTCTTTTAACAGTTTGACTCGTACACTATTCACTGAATAATAGAATCAAGTAGATGTTCAAAATTTAATACGTAACCAAGATATCTACAGTTATAGTTCGGCTGCAAAATTAATAATAGTTCAAGATCGAAGGGCTTGTAATATAATAAAAGGCTACAGTGTATTGTTTGTTATCATTTTAAAAAAAAATAAAAATAAACCACTGTTTTAGAAAAATAAAGTGTTTAGAAAGAAAGAACATTTTTGTATACAGAGATATCTGATTGATTTACTGCAAACATTATTTATAATATATTTTATCAGACAAATCAAGAAAGGATATAATTAATTATAATACAATAATTATTAATTTAAAATATATTTCCCAAAAATCGAACAAAACAAAAATTTTGATTTTCCATAAAATCTTGTTTTCTTGGCGGGACCATTTCACAATGCATGATAGACCCCCTTGCCCCCCCTCGCTACGCCACTGAAGAGACACACCACTTTTCTGCAGAAAAATATATGCATCATGTTGTCTGATGGTCACTGTTACATTAAATGTGTTGTTCTCATCTTTTAATAACAGTGCTCTTGTTCCCAAAATAAGTACTTTCAGTATTTTTTTTAATTTGTTCTCTTTTTTGTTGAAATAACTGTACTTACTTATCACAACCACCTCAGTAGAAGCCACCAAATTTTCAGAATATTTCAAATCTGGTAACCATGTGCATAATTATTCATTAGGCAACCATACTCATAACAGTCCTTCAGTCAAGCAACATCGCGATCTTCATATGCATTCTTCTTTTTGTAGTACTTCAGCTTTCTTTTATAAAAAAAACTGTGATATCTTTTGCACTAAACTCAGTTTTAAAATATGCATTTGTAGAATTTGCCAAGAATGGAAGAAATCACAGTAAAATTTCTACAGGAATGCAATGTCTTGCTGCAAAATCACTGAAGGGAACAACTGTTTTGAATCTGTTGTTAAAACGATTGCCACTAAATTTCCACCAAAACAAAAGGAATAAAAACCAGCTTGTAAGTAGATTTATTTTTTGATTTTTTAGATAAATACCTAATTAGAATATAAAATATATATGTAATAATATTGATGCATGTAATAATTAAATTTTTGCAATTGCATTGAATAATGACTTCTCATTATTCTTTTTCATCAGTAAAAAATTGCCACATTGCACCACAGCATTGCATTAATATGTAAATACCAAAATAAATAACCTAATATATATATTTTTTATGTTTAGAATATTACACCACAGTAAAAAATCAGCTCAAAATAAAAATACATTTCCTCACTGGAAATATCAAGTTGGCTAATCTTCTCTAGATATATATATATATGAAATAATAAAACAAATTGAGAAGTAAATGACGAGCAGGAATTTTGATGTCGTAGAATGCTGTGATGCAGATCCACACTGAATAAGAAATTTGACAATCGAGGCAGATTACATCTCCATTTTATTTTCAGTAAACATATTGCAGCCACAAACAACTTGGCACATTATTTGTGCCTATTTCAAGAAGTTTACATTTTTGATAACTTTGCAGAAAGAAAAAAGCAATCCAGCTTGGTTGAAGAGTAGCGACCAAGTGCCTTATGCTCAATGAAACATCTCGTTACAACACAAACAGTTTATTTACAAGTCTAATAATTGACAGCTGCAGTTTCATCATCTCAATACAGCACTTAAAAATATAAATGGCGTAAGATAATACTCATTAATTATCAAATACACATGAAATGCAACTCGAAGCCATTTATCTTATTCTCTCATAAAAAAGAACGAGCTCAAAACATACAGCTTTGCTCAAAACGAAAATGTAAACATTATCCACTGTTGCCATATGCAATTTTCTAAATTAGTTAAACAAAGATAATATTAGATAGAGGTTCAACTTAACATCCTCCCACCTAAGTTAACTTTTTACCTTAAACATTTAACTTACAAAAGAAAGTTAACAAAAGAAAATCACAAACTGTTCATAAGTTACAAAAAAATTATACATAGTTCATAAGTCCAGTCTCTTAGGTACTTTGACTGTATAACCTGCTCTAGTCTTTTGAATCAGAGGTTCAGGTACACACACGTCATCAGAAGCAAAATTCCCACAAGTTTTGTCTCCCACCTTCTCAATTAAAAATTTCTCAATAATGGGATCATCGTTGGATACTTCAAGTGGGTACAATCTTTGAATTGGTCTTGGCAATTTTCCATTATTTGTTTTAAGCTTAACAAGTCTTGCAATTCTGTCTTATTGAATCTGAAGAATAAGACAGAAGGAAGGATCTGAATTATTTTGCGTAATGACGAATTGATTCATTTGTTGTTGTCACTGCCTATCAATACATATCACCAATACTCACTTTCACAGATTTTCTGTTTTTTGGATGAGTGCCCCTAGATAGTCAGACCTAAACCTGTTCCTTAAATCTCTTTGCAGGTTTTCTCTATATTTAACCCGCTTATTAAGACTTTTGTGCCCAATGTGATCAAGATCTCGAACACCACTTTTTCAAATGTCTTGCAAAAATAGAGATGAACTTAAAGGCATTAAAGTAGCATCATTTTCAGTTACATACGTCAATGGACGGGAATTAATCATTGCTTCACAATTGCAGAGAATCACAGTCATTTCTTTAGAAGCAAGGAGGGTTTTAGTTTTAGTTGCCCTTTTCAGCGATGGAAAGATCTCAAATTTGGGAGAAAATATGAATTTAGGGGTAGAGCACCAAATTTAGAATGTTAATTTTGAGATCGCCAATTACTTTTTAAAGCAGATATATTTTATTATATCTTACATATATATATCATTCTGGAACATTTTGGCATGTCCTATAATGGAAGATATATAAATATTCAGACTTAAACACATTAGAAAATTTTTGCTCTTACATTTCTAAAAACTTATGATTTTAATAAAAAAATATAAAAAGTAATCTGTTTTTCTCATCTGCATTAACTTGATGGACTCTTAAAAACAGCTTCATTTTATTTAATCCAAGATGAACAAGCAAACTGTTTAAATGGAGTTCTTACTTTCTGAAATCTTTATAACTGAAGTTCTACTCTGTAAAACATTTTGTTTGCTTGACTAGATGGCACTTATGCATTATTACTTAGTAAAAATTAGTAGCCATCTTAATAAAAATTTCCAAAGTTTTAAAGTGTACCAATTCTGGCAACCACATGCATGTACAATTCTTTTGGCAAAAATCTGCACAAAATTCTTTAGTTTTAACAGCTAATGTTGCCATATTCATATGTGTTTTTTCATTGCATTCCAAATTCAATGTTTTTATAGATCTTGATAACCTTTATAGATAATCTTAAATTCAATTTTAAAATAAATATTTGTGAGATTTCACTGCATTGAATACAGTATTTTGTTGCACAATCACTAAGAAAACAAATGCTTTGAGTCTCTTCTTAAAGCAACTACCACAAAATTTCTACAACATAAGAAATAAAAGGCCACGTATATATATATATATATTTTTTAATAAATACCTAGTTAAAACTTAAAGTATATATAATAATATGTTTGTATGCAATAAATAATTTTATACCATTCTTTCTCTTTTTAAAAATTGCTAAAATGCATCAAGGTAAAGCACTAATATGTAAGTAGCGACTAAATTTTGAAATACTTGCCAAAAAGCAAAAACTTAAGTCATGCATTTTTAAGCTAAACTATAGTTGAATAATTTAAATTAATGAGTTTATCCTAGATTCCCAAAAGCAGTACAAATAGGAGCCAATTTTCTTTAGAAAGTCCTAACTGAATAATAAAGATCTTATTATGCAAATTGTGGCCAGACTGCAGATTACGGGCCAGTCGCCAAATGAAGCAAAATCGCGCCAAATCTGGTAACCTCTTGCCGTCATGAAAATCGTTAGGATTTAAGGTTACAATTTATAGCATTTAAGTGGGCTTTTTGAATTTTCATCATTTCACTATGCTTCTAGTAAATTGTGTGAGCAAAATGGCTGACATCGAAAGAGTTGAACGTGTGGATTTTACTTATTTGATTCAGTTGCAAGATAAGGACGAAAGATGTGTGATAAAATGGTGCATAAATTATGGTTTGATTGTGAATATGTACGAATGTCCTGTAAAAATAGTATGAAATTACTTGAAATGAAAGATGCAACAGATTTGTGTCCGTTACATGTGGTTAAAGCAGATGGTTGAAATGAGCCGTAGAGTCGGTGTTGAATGAGCGCACCATTTTGAATTTCATCTCCACTGTATTGTTACATTTTAGTGTGGATATAAACAAATGCCAGTTTCTACTATTTATTATAAATAAAAATTTATTGTAAAAATATAAATTACGTAGTTAAAATTGTTTAACCACTTTTTTTTTTACTATACTCATGTTTCAGGAGATCGAAATTTTGAATTTTATCATTTTTTCTTCTGCATTTTTTTTTTTTAAGTTTTAGATTAAATATGAATCAATGCTTTTTAGTCATTTATTGCTCATTTACTACTTATTACAATTTCTTAAATTTCATGCTAAAACGTTTTACTACATTTTGCTGTCTTAAAAATGATATATATTATGAAAAGTTTTAATATTGTTGATGCCATAAAATACAGTTATACACTTTGAAATACTTTATCGTTGTTTTGCTTGCACTTCTGTTTTAGATATTTTTGCATGTTTACAGGATTCATTCAAATTCGCAACCATCTAATATGGCGATATGATAAGTTAGTGACATTCTAAAACGCGTGAAAATAACCGATTTGGCGACTTTTCGAAAATGCACCAAAGTGGCCCGTAATATGCAGTTTTACCCAAATTGTTTTTGTGTTCTTTGTCATAACTAATTAGTTTTATACTTTTTATAAATATTGTCTTTGAAAATTAATAAGAATTTAATTTTTTAGACATAAATTCATTATGTTTTACATTTCATTCAAGTTTTGAGAAACAGTATCAAGCTCAGTTTTTCATTTATCTTATATGTCTTTGATCATCAAGGCTCTAAAATAACCTTCTCACACACATGTGAGTATATAAGATGAAAAGAATAATTGCAATCTGAATATTTAGCAGCTCAAGGCGTTTACCATTAAAATTTCAAATGATTAACAAAATATTTAAATTTTTTAAAATATAAAAGTATAATTTTTTTTAAATAGTAATTTAATCTTTCATGCTAATTTACGTTTACCATCTAAAACAATATTATGCTAAACAGTTATGATTAATCATCTAGTTAAAGAAGATTTAATCCCTCAAGAATTCAAGATACAAATAAAATAAAGCAAATTATTTAAAACAAGCTGTTAAAAAAAGAGGTACTGTTCTGCTCTCAGGACCAGATTGAGAAATGGACTGACGCACATACGTATATGTATACATACACATATATACATATGCCCATATAATATCGAGTTTTAACAAGTTTGCCACCACCGCAAATATCGTATGTGCAAACAGTTCATGTTAGCATGTTTAATCATATTTCGTCAAATGGTTTTTGGCATTTGAAAGAAAGAGACTTGATCATATTTCGTCAAATGGTTTTTGGCATTTGAAAGAAAGAGACTTGCTTTAGAACACTGTGTTGTGAAATTTGTAAAAAAACACTTATTATTAAGTACAAGGTACCCGAAATGAAACTAGCACACTACCACATTAGTACCATCATTTACTTCCAGTTCTGTTGTAAAAAGTCAGCTATAGAATCTCACTAAATCATGTGTACAGCTTTAGGCACTAATGTTGTATCATATGACACTGTGAAGGTTTGGTCCCGAAAGTTCAAACACAAGAAATATGGCGTTCAAGAAGCAAAGCACTCTGGCCAGCCTACTAATGTTGACGAGGCCCATCTGCGAGAACTTGTGGAAGAAGATCAGTGTACAACCACTCGAGAGCTTGTTAAGGACTTAGACATTAATGCCATATCTATTAGTTGTGCTATGCATCGCATAAACTTAGCATACAAGTTCAATTGCTGGATGCTGCATGAGCTGGCTCAAGCAGATAAGGACAAATATGTTCAGGCCTGCACTAATCTCCTTGGATCGTCAGTTGTGATGAAACATGGATTAACTTCAACAACAGAGGCCAAAACGGGAGTTGGTCTGTGCCCGATGAGGTCGTAAGCAGCATCACAAAGCACAATCTGACTAACAAAAAGACCATACTTTGTATCTAGTGGAACTGCCGTGATATTATCTACAAAGAGTAAAAAAGTAAAGTGGAAAAAGGTAAAACCCTTAACAGTAAGGTGTACAGCGAGATGTTGGTCCGTGTTGGTGCCGGTATCAAGGAAAATGTCAAACTGAGTTCTGGCACAAAAATGGTAATGTTCATTCGAGATAATGCAAGACCACATATGTCTGCATTCACCAGCTGGACTTAATAAATGGGATCTTTTGCTACACCTACCATATAGCCCTGGCATCGCTCCTTCAGACTTCTATCTCTACTACAAAGAAACAATGCTACAACAACACGCCAAGTATTGTGGCTTGAGATTTCCAGTTTTCGTTTGAAATACCACCACACATTATTTTTTTGCCATATTTCGCCATACTTTTTAGTATAATAGACTACACCATTTAAAAATTACCTTCTGACAAAGAAGCTGCCAGAAGATTCCTTCAGGACAAAGGAATAATTCATAGCAATTGACTCAAAATCATTCGATGACATTAACTTTTGACTCAAACAAAGCTCCTATATGGCATTGTTACTTACATTCTTACTGTAAAAAAAAAAGGGACTGAGAACCAAAATATGGTGTGAAGGCTCCGTCTTTCTTCCCTCAGTGCCATTTGTTTTATCTGTCTGTGGTGTCAGGAATTGAAATCGATTGAATTTTGCCAACTTCAGCTAGAAATCAGCCATAATAGGACAGTAGATTGGAATAACTACTTGAGGGAGGTATGCGCAAATAGTTTGATATCTCGTAAAAGAAATAAAAGTGGTGGAGCAACAAAATTGTAGAAATAGACTGAAGTCTTTTCACAAAAAGAAAAAAAACATTGGATATGTTTTTCCGGAACAATGAGTATTCAGGGGTTTATGCCGGGAAAGCAAAGAATATTTTTTGGTTGCCATTCCTGATCGTTGTGCTACAACATTGATGATTGCCATTTATGAAAACATTGCAGATTGCAGCATAATATTTTCAGACTGTTGAAAAGGATATAAGAAATGCTGAA
>KK116783.1:213195-238780 GCA_000611955.2 Stegodyphus mimosarum
TGAATGACTATAATTTTGTAGACCCCAAAAACCGAATGCCATCCCAAACTGTGGAGCGACTGCGGGGTAGTGCTTGCTCACCATAATTTAGTCATATTTGACACAATTTATGCAGTATCGGTTATATTCAAAAACTGAAATTTTTTCTATAATATTTGTAATTTTATGTCATCTGCTTAGATTGAATTTCCTTTTGTTTTATTATTTTTTATTTATGTGTAGAATATTCTTTATGCCACCTGTTTAGATTAAATTTCATCTTGTTTTGTTATTTTTTTTATGTGCAGAATACTCAAGATTAAAAAATTAAAAAGAAAAATTTATTTTCTTTAAGGATTATGAAATTTTAAAAAAAAATATTTATTTTTTAGAAAAGTTTTTTTGTGTGTGTGTGTGTGTGCATCTTTTGAACTCTATTATTGTTATATTATTTACAGTCTTTCATTCTGCACAAGACGTCTGAAATGAGGTTGATCTGTTTTGGGACTTGCAGCTGATTTATTTTTTAAATTTTTATACTCATTCTGCACAAGATGTCTGAAATGAGGTTGATCTGTTTTGGGACTCGCAGCTGATTTATTTTTTAAATTTTTATACTAAGTTATGGCACCAAAACTTGGTGACTGCGAGGTAGAACATTGGCAGAAAATCATAGATTTGTTTGGTGATTATTATCTACACTAAAGGTACTGCTTTCATGTACTTTTTTTTTTTTCTTAACTTGAGTAAGAATGTTTTTTGGAGGAAAACTTGTTGTAACCAGATGCATGAGCACATATATCCATACACACATTTCGGAATTCAGTCCTGATAACAGAACAGTACCATACAATTGATATTCAATATTAACTGTCACATACACACATAAATACTTATTTAATTAAATAACAGATTTAATTATTCAAAATGCAATTGAGTATTTATTTCACCAGATTGCTTGTGCATAAGGCTTACGATAAATATTTTTATCTAGTGGTAATACTTTCTTTTGTCAAGCCATGAAATCTGTGAACTGAAAATAATACATATCTAAGACAGATTTTCTTTGAAGTTTTAAAAATAGTAAATTTTTAATTATTACAAGCAGTATTTGAAAAAATGATCAGTAATTTTAGATGTACCTAACATATAAGTTGAACCTCTTTATTACTCAACAATAATACAAACTTTGATTGCTGAAAGCAGAAAAGGCAAGACTGATATGAAATCAATTAAAAATGCAGAATTTCAAATACTCTGGAAAGAAAAGATTGTTTGTGGAAGTACAATTAAAATTAAACTTCTAATGCCTCAGATAATAAATTAGATCTATAAAATTATGCAATAAAAGTAACAGAAAATAAAAATGAAAATACATATTGTTGTCTGCGTACGGTTCTGTAATGGATTGAATGCACAAGTTGATAAAATTTATTCTTGTCCTAAGAAATAAAACAAAATGCTGAAATTTCCTCAGATACATTCGCACAATATCACAATATTTCACAGTAGTTATATTTTAAACTACTAAAATGTTGAATAGAACTCAACTCAAAACACAGAGAAACTAATCGGATCCCACCGCAAATTCGCTACAATCAATAACAGCACTAAGTAAACAACTACAGTTCACTTAAAACAACTGAGCTGAAATATTTCTGTCTGGCATTTTAAAGCTTTTTAATCACACACAAGAACATTCTGGTACTTTTTGTTCTCGAGGTTTCTGGAAAGCAAAAGCAATTACGAGTTATCTACACACACGTTTGTGAAAATTGCAACACCATGAAGGACTTACGCGAGTGAGCTGAAATTTTCAGGAAATGCAAAGTAGCGCATGATATGCAAATGATTAGAATTGCAAATCCGTAGCGCATGCGTATGCTGAGCAGCGCCCTCTAAACGGCTGATGGATCCGAATAAATAGACGGCTGTAGCGAGGCGTGTATGGTTATCGGTGGTTATCTGCTAGTGGTAAACGTTAACTCAATCTGTACTTATGCCTCGTCGACGAAAGAGAGCGAGATTTGAACAACTTACAGAGTTTGAACGAGGGAGAATCATCGGCCTTCGTGAAGCTGGATTGTCGTATCGTGCAGTAGCCTCTCGTGTGCAGCGTAACAGCAGCACAGTGATGCGCGTTTGGAAGCAGTGGACGGACGAGTGTCGGACAACTCGGAAATCCGGGAGTGGACCCCGAAATGTGACGTCAGCTCGCGATGATAGACACCTGGTCCGCATGGCGCGGACGGACCGTACAGCTTCCTCTAGACAATTGGCAGCACTGTGGTCAATAGCTACAGGTGTTTCATTGTGTGCTTCATCAATTCGTAGACGTCTGCTGCAGTGTGGACTGCGCGCACGGACTCCTTTATACAGGATCCCCCTAACGCACGACCATCGCCGCCTGCGGCTACAATGGGCCAATCAGCATAGAGACTGGCGTGCTGATTGGCAGCATGTCGTGTTTTCTGACGAATCCCGCTTTAATTTGTGGTACCATGATGGCCGCATTCGTGTCAGACGCTATGCCGGTGAACGCCACCTTCCGGAGTGCATTATCGAACGCCACAGTGGACGAACACCCGGAGTTATGGTCTGGGGCGCCATAGCATATCATAGACGATCTCAATTGCTACGAATTGTGGGCAATCTGAACAGCAACCGGTATATCCGTGAAGTTCTACAGCCCGAAGCTGTTCCCTTCCTTCAAAGCTTGCCAGGCGCTGTATTTCAACAGGACAATGCCCGCCCTCATACTGCTCGGATTGTTAAATCCTTCTTTGCAGCGCAGCAGGTACAGCTTCTTCCTTGGCCTGCGTGTTCCCCGGATATGTCGCCAATTGAACATGTGTGGGATGTCATTGGTCGGCGTCTTGCTCGTGATCCTCGTCCTGTTGCGTCTGCAGACGAACTTTGGGTATGCGTACAAACGATATGGAATGCTCTTCCTCAGTCAGACATTCAAACTTTGTTTGACTCCATGCCACGTCGTGTAGCAGCACTTATTGCGGCGCGTGGTGGCCACACAAAATACTGATTCTGATCTCTTGTTCTTGTTTGTTTGCTTTGAACATTTAATCATTTATTTGTACCACTACCACTCAACTGTGTATTAAATTGCATTCAATTATGACGATTCCTTCTTGGTGTTGCAATTTTCACAAACGTGAGTGTATTTATTAAATGTGCATGCTTCTGTATTTTTACTTTTCCAGCGTAGCTTTCTCTTGAAATATGTCACATGCTGCATTACACGAGGAAATAAATGTTGAATTGAATAAGCATTAATCCATTAAATTAAATGCTTTTAAAATTTAAAAAAATAAAAAGCATTCACCATAAGCAGATTCATAATTAGCACTATGTTTAGAGAACCTAAGTTGTTATCTCTATAAAAAAAGCAAATGTGCAAAACATACTTCAGAACATGATGCTTGTTTCATTGGATCATCATCAGGTAATGTTGCATTTTCAAATCCACAGCAATTGAAATACACCTGAGTTTCTTTACGAAGTTCCATAGATGCTTGTCGCCATCCTTCAGATGCAAGTTTGTGTTGTTGTTCCTCATTAAAAGCAAGACAAGCACAAGCTATACCAAACTGTGCTACAAACAGCATAAACAAAATTATCATATACTATAACTAGTTAAGGATCGGTAAATTCTCAGAAGACATGGCTGGCTATATGGGTTTAAATACAAAATAAATTAAAATGAAAGGCATATCATATTTACTTTACCCAAAGTATTGATTAGGCAATGTTTTAAGGAATATTCATGTACACTGCACAAAAAAAGGGGGGGACCAGTTCTATATCTCCCATTCTATTGGGCCGATTAATGAAATTCAACTTGCGTTTTTGATGTCTTCAAAGCACAACTTAGGATATGTATTAGATTTATATATGGCATTGTTCTAATTTAGGTATTCTGACACAAAATCAGACTTTTTCAGAAATGACATGCCCATTTTTTTACCACATTTTGATTCTACGACTCAAATTATGCGAAACTACCAAGCTTTGTAAAAATCGCACGAGTAGTTTTTAAAAAATTAGCTCTCAAAATTTTAACTCCTCAATGTTAATTGAATTTGATATATACTTATTAATCTCTCTTTTTTTTTTAATTTAGGCTTAATACAACTATAATTTACACATTTTTTAGAAGAATTAAGAAGTTAACCAAGTGAATTATTCTTGGCTCAAAAAAAAAATGTGCCGAGATAAATTTTGTTTTCTTCATAAATTTTGTACCAAATTTTACTAAATTTAATATTTAGGCATAATTTGAGTCAAAGAATCAAAATATGGTAAATAATTGGCATGCCATTTCAGAAAGTCCGATTTTGTGTCAAAATACCTATGTTAGAACAATGCTACATATAAATCTAATACATATCCTAAGTCGTACTTTCGAGATAAAAAGTGCAATATTTGAATTTCGGCAATCAGCCCAGTGGAACGGAACATATAGAACTGTCCCCCCTTTTTTTGGCACAGTCTACATTTACTCTAGTTTTGAATGTAAAATTAAGCATTTTGTTTAATGAAAAATGTTTTTAGATGTATCTTTAAAAATATCCTTAAATTACAAAACTACTTCTAGGGGAAAAAAACCATAACATACTATTAGTGGTGAAAATTTACTGTATGGCACCGCTTGGTTTCTGTCTGAAAAAAATCGCCAAGTGCTATTCGTTCTTCGTGAAATGAGTATTTTAGTAACCCTGATGTTGTCAAAACTAGCCTTGTGGAAAATTGTGCAAATATCACCAAATGTGTTGTGATAAATTGAGATTTCGGCTATTTTTTGTAATAGTAACCCTTTCGTATGGACTAGTGATTTTTAATTGCTGTGTTTGGTTGCACATGCGCAATGTTTTATGAAAGTGGTCCCTGAAAGTTTGCTTAATGTGATAAATGAGTATATCCTTCCGGATATGACTATAATTTCTGACTGCTGGAAGGAATACATAAAATAGAAGCAACGTGGAGTGCAATTAAATGCGATTTAAGAAAAATGAAGGACAGCTTGCACTATATGTGGCCAAATATGTGTGATGCAAGGAGCAGGGGCAAAAAAAACATATTTATGGCTTTCTTGGACACTATTATACATATTTATCCGCCATTAATAACGGATGAGCCGAAACGACCAAATATTTAATTGCTTATGTGGAGGATGAATGAGATACTGGTGAGGAGCATGAACATATGCAAGTGAAGAAAAGGTTAAAAAATTGACGTTTTATTTATTAATTGGTGTCTGTGGGCTAATTTTTGTTAAAAGATTTGTTGCTTAATGTTTTTATGTTAGGAAATATATACTTTTGGTTATTTTTTACTCTTTGTTTGTGTATTTTCGGTTATTTGTTTGTGTCTGTGTGTTAAGACAGAGGCAAATTTTTTCTAGTTAATATGATAGTTTTAACTTTGTTTAAGCTTCCTGATTTTCTTTAACCCATCAGCACACGCGCTGGGGTAAAATCCACCCCACGTGTAGTCTTTTGTTAGAAAATAAGGGAAGATCATACGTGACCTTTCTAGTACTTCTTGTACCTTTCACGGTCAAGGTTAAGAAGAGATCGTCCAGAGGAATTTTTCCGGTGCCCTTGAGATTTTGTGTTTTCGCGGGGATAATGAGAAATGGGATTGTAGCTACCCCGCGTGTGTGCTAATGTTTCGCTTCTAGACAGACATTCATTGAGATAAGTGCGTACGAGCGAGAACAGCACCAACTGCGGGATCTTCTCGCTAGTGTTGAAACTGATAGCGAAATTGAAGATTCCGATTCTGAGTGCGATAATATTTCTGAAAGTGCTCACGAAACTGATTCTGACCAGGAATCTGACGATTCACGTGATTTAGCGAGTATACATTCTTTAACATCAGATGATTTTTATGTAGGAAAAGACGGAACAAGGTGGAGTAAAAAATTACCTCCGAAAAACGTTCGGACACGACCGCACAATATAGTGACACATTTACCTGGTGTCAAGAAAGCTTTAGAAATTTGAAAACGCCAGTTGAGTGTTTATTGCAAATTTTTGATGATGAAATAATGTAAGATTTGATGAAGTCAACAAATATTTACATTTCATCAATAAGAAGCAAATTATCTAGAGAACGGGATGCACAAGAGACAAATGTGGCTGAACTGAAGGCGTTGTTTGGCCTATTATATTACGCTGGAGTGCTGAGAGCAGCACATCTCAATGCGAAAGATTTATGGTCAACTGACGGAAGCGGAATAACTATTTTTCAAACAACAATGTCTATCAACTGATTCCACTTCATGTTGAGGAGTATTAGGTTTGATGACATAAAGTCACGAGCACAGCGAAAGATGACGAATAGACTAAAACCTATTAGAAATGTTTTAGAAAAATTTATCAAAAACATACAAAAAATATATTCTTTATCTGAATATTGTACTATAGACGAAAAATTAGAGCCTTTTCGAGGAAGGTGTCAATTCAGACAATATATGAAAAGTAAGCCCACAAGATATGGAATAAGAATTTTTGCTTTGTGCGATTCTCGTACATTTTATACATACAGCCTAGAAATTTATGCAGGTCAGCAGCCTGTCGGACCATACAGACAATCAAATGCGGCATTGGATGTTGTACAGAGACTTATTGTACCCATAAGTGGCACAGGAAGAAATATAACTATGGACAATTGGTACATGAGCATTCCTTTGGCCAATGAACTATTGAAAAAGCACAAATTGACATGTGTTGGAACCCTTCGAAAAGATAAGCATGAAATTCCACAAGAATTTCTGCCAAATAAAAAGAGGGCTCTATACTCATCACTTTTTGGGTTTAGAGCTAAAGAATTAACTCTTACATCATATGTTCCTAAAAAGAGTAAATCGGTTCTTGTTCTGTCATCGATGCATGAACCCGAAATGATAACATTTTACAACTCTACTAAAGGTGGTGTTGATACTGTTGATGAGTTATGTGGAACTTATTCTGTTTCGAGAAAATGCCGCCGTTGGCCTTTGACAATATTTTTCGGGCTGATGAATATTGCAGGTATAAATACATTTATTATTCATCGATCAAATAATGACCAAGTGAATATGAACCGAAGAACTTTTGTCAAAGATTTAGCATTAGACCTTGTGAAAGAACATCTCCTAAAAAGGGCTGCAATTCCATCTCTCTGGAAAGAACTCAAAACTGGTGTAAAAAGGTTGGCAGGAATAGAAGATGCAGCAGATCTTC
Organism: Stegodyphus mimosarum; assembly: GCA_000611955.2. NCBI lineage: Eukaryota > Metazoa > Arthropoda > Arachnida > Araneae > Eresidae > Stegodyphus > Stegodyphus mimosarum. The sequence goes on from KK116783.1 coordinate 220,419, forward strand.
AACGTAAGAAATTCCAAAGAAGGGCTTCAGGACGCTGTGATAAATGCCCCAGAAAAGACGATCGTAAAACCTCTGTATCTTGTGCAAACTGCAACAAATTGGTTTGTAAAATACATGTTGTCACACTATGTGAGGATTGTTCAAAACGAGATAATTTGAATAATTAAATTCAGGTAAGAGGGAAAAATATGTATTCTTTATGTTTTTAATATTCGTATTTAGAATCTATTCTTTCATATGAATAATTGTTTGACATTATATTGAGTTTTAATGAAAAAAGCTAGTAAGAATGCGGCCTTTGCATATTCCTTCTTTTATATTCCTATTTTTATTTTATCAAATCACTCTTTATACTAAACACTTAAATTAAAAAGATATATACATAAGAAAATCTATTTTTCCTATATAAGAAATCATATATATATCTCTTAAATAAATTAGTAATTTTGTATAAATTTCAATTTTCATGGCTTACTTTAGGTAAGCAATATGGAAATGTGTGTATAATTCAAAGCAAGATTATGTCGAATTAAAACTGGAAAAAAAGTTTCAACAAATTTCACATATCTATTAGTCATTTATGCATTCATTAAAAAAAAAAGAGAATGCATTTATTTAAAACATTGGGATAAAAACTCCGAACAACAAACACTGAGGTAAAATTTGCCCCGCGCATGTGCTAACGTAACGAAGTGATGCGCCTGTGCTGAAGGGTTTGCATACATGGACAAAGTTAGTGCATAATGCTTAGTTTGTGCAATTCTGTGATGTTTCTTTAAGTTAAAATACGTCAATGTGTACATGGACACCGAGTTTGTGTAAGTGTTTGACTTCTTGTTTTGTTTTTGTGAAGCGGGTGGAAGGATCGGCACTATCTTGAAATTGGTGCTGATCCTTCGTGGCACTAATCTTGGCATCAAAAAAGAAATGATTCACCAAGGAATACCATAGAGTAAATTTTAAACCTATCAGTAACTAATGCCCTAAAAAAGAGGATCTCATGTTAATTTAACAACACATACATCAAAGGATACAAAAAATAACAAAACTTGATTATGCCTGATAGCACCAATGAGGCCCATAAGAGACAGCAAAAAGAGAAAAGCTCCACATGCTATAATTCCACCAACAATGGCCAGACTTGTAACAAAACTTGCAACAATACCATAAGCAGCTACACCAATCAAAATAAAAGAGACGATCTGGAAATATATATTCTTATGTTACATATGTTAAAAAACACACTCTTTGATGTTCTTATAAAGACAACTTTGCCATTAAAACATTATTACAGCAAGGAACAATTTATTATTTTAAACAACTTTACTCTATTATAAACAATTTTACTCTATTACTATATATAACACATATAAGAGAAATACTATATCAACTCATGCATTTCCCTCTTCCCTTTCATTAATTTTACTACTTGAAAATCATGACGAGAAAACTATGGTACATACAACACATGGCAGTATTTAAAGGAAGCTATCTTTATTTTCAATAGGTTGAAAAGTACATATAATTATATGTACTTATATTACTAGATATTTCATAGTCAATTACCTTCAATCTGATTTGCCTTAATTCCACATTGTACATTGTTACTTATCACTTCACTTGCAAGTAAAAGGTTTTGGTACCCTTTTGTTAAAGCAGCCACAACACAAGCTTTTGGCAATATTTGAAATTTGCACACTACTTACCGGGAGATTTAAGTTTGCAAAATTATGACACAGCAGCTGCTGTAACAAGGAAATACCAGTTTTTTGTTAGGATATGTAATTTTTTATTACTGATAAATGCTAAGAAACAATGGGTTTCAAAAGGATCTAAAGATGAAGAAATACCTTTGAAGTTAACAAACTTCATTTACAAAATTCTAAGACATAATAAATAACTGTAAGTTGCATAAATTGAACAAAAATTTCTTAGTCACGCACTAAAAGAAATCTACACAAATACATTAGTGAAAGAAATAGCTTGAATAAATACTTTGTGCAGTATACATACTGAGAAATTTTGAGGTTTTGACTAAATCTGACCTGTTGCAACATAAATACGTACATATTGTGATATTTAAAGGTAAAACTTGGTCCTGGTCCATGTTTAAGCTTTAGAAAACACTCTAATGTGAAAAATTGGTTAATATGGGAAAATAAATAAATAAAAGAAAATTCTATGATACATGGCAAAATTATAATGATGTTCTGATGATTACAACCATATTTCATTAAAGGACGCTACTATGCACTTTTGCTGGAAACATTTCAGTAATTTGATTAAAATATTAAAAATATTTTGTTTCCCTAAGGAATATATTAGAAACATTACAACTGATTCCTTAAAAGGTAAAAAAAAAAAAAAAGGCCAAATTATTTTTGAGTAATGTGGGTATATTATTGAGAAAATTTGATAAAAAAGATCTGAATGAATTAATACCACGCACGGAATTCAAATAAAATAGTTCCCATTTCAAAAAACACATTTCAAAAACAAAGTAATACTTGCGAAATCCCTTCGGCTAAACGCAAAAATGAAATATAACATACAAATTACCGAGAATGAATAACTTAAACTTCGTATAAAATGTAACAAAATTTTGTAAAAACTAAAAATGTTACGAAATTTAAACATTTTTTCAGCATACTTACTACATACAGAAGATTTAATGCTGTTAGAGCATTTTTCGAGCAAGTAAAGCCTCCACACATTTTGCTTTTGTGTTTTACTGTTTATATTTTAGAAGTGCGAAAGATAATCTGCAACCTGTTTACCTCAAGAGGTAACCGTACGAGACAACACCTGTGCACAATATTTTAATTAACTTCAGATGGTGAATAAAGATGAGAATCATTCTTCCTGCTTGAACTGTAGTATAATGAAAATCCAATACTTAGCCCCTCCCCCCCCCAAAAAAAAGGTTTACAAATTTATTTAATATATTTGTTGCTAAACTACCAGTTTTCTAATAACAAAATAGTTTTCGACACCAAAAAGTTTTTATTTTACTATAAGTGATTAAGATTATGTTCTGCAAATTTTGTAAATTATTGCAATGTAAAGTCTACGTGTCCGTTAAGAACAAAATACTTTTCGAAATCTAAACGTTTTATATTACTTTAAATAATTAATTTAACGCTGGGTAAATTTTGTAAATTACTGCAACGTAGAGATTTTTCTAAGCAAATTAAATAAACAAGATTTCGTTCCACCCAATTTCTGAAAGGGACCTCATGCGTAAATAAAAAGAAAATTAAAGGCCGATGCTATTTCATGGAGGTTAGAATTCTAACCTCCATGTGCTATTTGCACCTCCGATTACGAATCTGGCAGATATCTGAGACCTCGACGAAGGAAGTTTACCCCAAGATCAGTAAAATACTTTCTTATATTTATATTTTAGAAACCTTGAGTTTACCCCTCATGTGACCGGATGTGTACGGCCTCAGGGCAAGTAAATCTCAACACTAGTAGTACTGCCGAATGAGGAGTTATTGTAATTGGCCATTTATCGCTTTACTGGTTTGTTTTTGTTATACGTTTACAGATGGTAATAATTGATATGAATGGGTTTATGTGAAGTGCAATGAATACTTATCTCTTCTCTTTTGTTTATGTTTGTCGTTATATAAATGCAGGCATTAAAGCTAATCAATCTGTTCAAAAAATATATTAGATATGTGAAATTATTCATGCATTTCTCTGTACATGGACAAGTAGAAATATTTAGTATTGCTGGCATATATGTATAATATTTGGACTCTGCAATAGTTTTTAAAATACATGAAATTTTAAATATTGATATCTATGAAAGTAGATTGAAATCTATGTTATATTTTATTATCTATGCAATAGAGAGATTATTACGTATTTATTATTAAATTAATGGAGAGCTTTTTTTCCATCAAACAGTTTGGTGCCTGATATTTCTACTGAAACAGATGAAGCTTTACATTTACTCTTATTGCAATCTTTTTGTGAACCTCTTGCAAACATCACAAATATTTAAATACTTACTTTTAATATCTTTTGTACAACTATTAGTGCTTTCGAGAGAATCAGTGTGAAACATACCTACTAGTGATAATAATTGCAGATGCCGTAAAACTTTTATGAATGTATTACAATTCCCTAACAGAATGCCTCGAACGAACTGAACAATCATTGCTGGAACAAATCCTTGGCTAGTTTTGAACAATGCACTTGGCTCTAAAATTTATTCTGGTAATTGCTACAGCGATTTCGGAATGTATCATGGGAAAAGATACACTTTTTGTCACGTGATCGGTAAACTTTCTCTATCAGGGTCTCAGTTATCTGTAAAACTCGTGCGATTACCCCCTGCAGGCTATTTGCACCAACATTAACCACGCATGCGCAGTGAGTTGTCAGATCCAGGTCAGTAATTTGAATTGAATCGAAAAGAACGAATCCTAAGTACGCGAACTGCTTAAGTCTGTTGTATTGAGTCTTTTTTTTCGGAAAAAAAGGCGGATTACTATGTTCGCATAGTTTGTCATTTTTTAATCTTTTGAAAGTTGGCGACTTTCAAAAGATTAGAAAGGGAAATGTGTTTCTTTATATATATATATATATATATATAAAGAAGGAACGCATTTCCTTTATTTATGTACACTCTTGGATTTAAAAAAACGACGCACCGAGAAGATATAAAAAAAATTGGACACAAATTGATATGCATACAGGTTTCGACGGAAAATGCAAAATTTTACATTTTGGCTGCCAATGAATGAACGGTTGTCGCTACAGCGCATCTGATCTGCGCAACTGGCAGGATATTTAAGAGAAGAAATTACGATTCCAGGTCATAAAATCTTCACGAATTTTATTCCGTGTACTCTGGTAGACAGTAACTATGCCTCGCATACAAGTGCTCGAACGATATGCGCAGATGTCAGAATTTGAGAGAGGTCGTGTAGTTGGGCTCAAAGAAGCCGGTTGGTCTTTTCGGCGAATAGCTCGACATTTGAGCAGGAGCGATGCCAGTATTAAACGATGTTGGCAGGAATGGGTGAACGATGGCCGCACACAGCGTCAAGAAGGAAGCGGTAGGCCTAGAGAAACGACAGAACGTGAAGACCGAGCAATCGTGAGAGCGGCACTCACAGCTACAGATGCATCATTATCATCGATTGTACGGGCAACTAGTGCTTCAGTGACAGCAAGGACCATTCATAGACGGGTCAGAGAAAGGGGCTGAGGTCACGGCGTCTCTTGCGCTGACTACCATTGACCTCTGTACAACGTCAAGTTCGTTTGCAGTGGTGTCGGGCTCATTCGCACTGGAATGCAACTGACTGGAGTAGAATAGTCTTCAGTTATAAGTCCTGCTTTGAACTGAGCCCCGATGACCAGCGAAGGCGAGTCTGCGTCTGGCATAGAAGATAAGTTAGAAATAGCTTGATCCACTTCAGCACTAATCTCAGCTTGCTTTTCAACTTCGGGTGACTCTTCGTTTTTGGCCACAGTTACTTGGTGCATTTTTCTACATAAAAGAATATGGTGTTTCTTACCACAACACAAGCAACCAGCTTTCAAGTCACAGTCCTTGACTGAATGTTCAGATTTTAAACATAAAAAACCCTTGTGGGATTGTTGAACAAGTGACATGCTCTGACGTAAAGGTATTTTTCTTGCTTTTAGACAATCTCCAGAATAATGTGAATTAGAACAGAATATGCACTGTTTTGACACTTTGATGAAGTTAGAAGATCTGTCGAACTAGGCACATTTGAAAACTTTCCACTCTTAAATGTTTTATAGTTCCCTTTTTTCTCATTAAAAATATTACTATATTTTACTTCGCTTTTACCTGTGAAGCGTTAAAACTTCTAGAGGCTAGAAAAATGCGTTCTTCAGCTTCAACTTTGTCTTGTAAAAATTCTATAATTCACTCTAAATCACTTTTCTCAATTATAGATTTACTTTGATTTCAATCATATGGACTCACTTCTCGAACTCTACGCTAAGCAGATCTATAGCGCTCCCAAGCAACAAGAGTTTCTTCAGGTAATGATGATTCAACTAGAGGAAATAACATGGCAGCATATTTTACCCTAGTAACCCCTAATAGTTCCAGCGAACGGAGTTTACTCTGAAATTTTTCTGAAGAACAAAGAATTTTCTTAATGAACTTTTAGGACAGTTCTGTTTTTCAAGATCTAATGCTAATAAATCTCTGACGTATACTTGAATCAATAATTCTTCTCTACCAAAATGCATTTTTAGCTGTTTTAAAGCTTTTCCATACCCATCACCACCTGGGGGAAAACTCTTAATTAATTCTTCGGCAGGACTGCCTTTTTCCATTACTTGAGATAAATACGAAAATTTATCATGAAAATCAATATTAATGTCTTCATAAATTTTTTTGAATTGTCCCCAAAAGTAGAGCCAGTTTCTTACATTACCGTCAAAAGTAGGTAATTTTATTTTTGGATAATGCAATAAAGTGTTCGGCTGCGAAATAACATTAAAACTTTCATTCTTAATGGATAATTGTTTACCCGCTACAGTTTCTAGCTTCTATTTTAAAGATATTCAGCGGTCAATATATGTTTCTGACTCATCTGCCACTTTCTCTAATTCGGAATGGGAAGTATTTTCAGAATATAACAGTTGTTTATATTTCACTTCACATGCTACTATTAATAAAGCTTTCTCTTCAATTATCTTTAATTTATTAATTTTCTTAACATAATTCAGGTTAATTTTTTCTTCATCAAAAGAATCACATACTCGAGTAAACAACCTTTTAAGTTGTTTTCTATCTTTCAATACAGTTTCCATTATGAATAAAGAATAAAGGCAAAAATATAAAAATATTCTTTACTCACTCGTAAAAAGCAGCCGTATTTTGTCCCCGGACGCCATGATGTCTTGTTTTTCCTTCAAACATTAGAAGAGTTAGTAATGGAAATGAGTGTAAAGAGATATTCATTGAAACAGCTCGTTAGAACACAAATAGTTTATTTACAAATCTTAAAGTGATGGCTGTAGTTTCATCATCTCAAAACAACACTTAAATACAAATGGCGTAAGATTTAATTATCAAATGCTCATGAAACGCAACTCGAAACCATTTATCTCATAAAAAGAAGAAGCTCAAAACGAAAAATGTCAACAACCTCCACTGTTGCCAAAAGTAATTTTCCCAATTAGTCAAAGATAATATTAGATAGAGGTTCAATTTGACAGTTATAGTTGCTAAGCAAAGTTTACAATCTTTTCCCCAAATCTTCACTTTAATTTAACAATTTTCACTATCAATTGAAGTCTTTCTGACTAAAAATATTCACAAACTAAATGCTCGGAAATTGCGGATTCTCAAAAAGAGGTATTTGCAAAATAAATTCTCGCCAACTTGCGAATACACAAATCTTTCTGTTTAAAGGATAATTAGAAACTAAATTCTTGCAAACTTGTGACTTGAAACTCCTTACTTTAAACAGCATTTAGCAGCTTTTAACAACTTGCCATAAATTGAACTTTTAATGCAAAATAAGCAAATAAAATTTTTCACTTAGCTTTTTGGTTTCTAAACTCTGATAAGACAGAACTGTTTAAAGGTAAAGTATTTTATGATCTGCAGTCTTCTCCTTCTGCTTGGCTAACTAGTACCTTCCGTTGGAATGTTCTTGCGTTTCTTCCCTCTGTCGATGAGACGTGCTGATTTCCTCGTAGGCTGAGGGTTCTGAAACTCAGTCTCCTTTTTACCTTCTGAGGGCCACTTCGTTGTTCGAGATCTCCGTTTGATTTTCCTGGTTTGTTGAAATTGAACGGCTCCCGCGTCGGCTGTTATTTTTCCTCTAGCGATTCTTTGCTGTGAAGCTCCTATGACTTCCTTTAGGGTGTTCGCCGCCGGGAAACGGAGACTCTGTGACAAAGTCTCCTTCCTTGTATCCGGAATCGTTTTACTGGAACGCCATCCGCTGTTCGCTTCCTGTCTACCGCCGGTACTTGAGTTGGTTGTAGGGCATCTTTCCTCACTCGCCTTTCCATAGTTTTCCTTTTGCTCCTTTTCGGTGACCCTGGACTTTGTGGTTGCTGCATACGTTTGGCCGGTGTTTCTTTCGTACCTTCGGATTGTTTTCTTTTGGTTGTTGAGGAGTTCCAGCTCGGTGTTTGACTCACCGATGTTCTTGGCACTCTTCCAGGATCCTGCAATAAATCTTTTAAATCCTGGAAGTCAGTGCTAGCGTAATATGACTTTATTTCATCAATGTTAGCAATTATTTGCTGGTCATTTGCAGCCTTGAAATAAAAAGTGGAATGTCTAAGCCTTTCAATTATGAATGGCCCTTCAAACTTGGGTTCAAACTTGGGCATTTTATTGTTCGATGCAGACGATAATGAGTTTGAGTTTTAAAACTTTTCGACTGACAGTATGTTCTACATCTCGTCTATTTCTGTAGTAATAAAGCTTTTGCTTCTGCTTTGCTCCAATGGAATTTTGAATGGCTTCTTTAATAACGTCGTCGACATTCTTCAATTTAAATTCTTCTTGCCTTTGCTGCACAAAAAATAATTTATCCATTGGCGTTAAAATTTTCTAATTAAAAATAGTTCTGCGGTGTTTTTCGTGTGGTATCATGCTTCGCTGTTCTCAAAACAAAACCTAACTCATTGGCACAGCTGTCCCAAAGGTCATGATAATTTTTAATGTATCCCCCAATAATTTTAACTATATATTTATTTACCCGTTCCGGAATATTAGATTGCGGTTTATATAGTACCTTTCTTAAAAGGCGTATCCGAAATCGTGTGCAAAGATTTTCAAATAAGTTACTTACGAACTGTTTCCCATTATCTGATATTACTTTTACTGGGGGCCCCGTATTTTAAAATGTACTTGTTTAGAAACGAATCTGCTATTTTTGCTGATGCTTGTTTAAATGGAATTATTTTCAACCATTTTGAGAAAGGATCCACAATGTTTAACAGATAGCTATTTTTATTAATTTTTGTTCTAGGGTAAGTTCCGAGCAAATCAATGCCAACCAATTCATTTGGAAAAGTGGTTTTTATGTTATGTAAGTTCCCGACCGGGTTGTAATTAACGTCGTTAATTAATTGACACAAGTGACATGACTTGACATACGCCGTTACCACCCTGTGTAACTGCGGAAAATAAGCCGCTTCGGGGACCCTTTGCAAAGTTTGTTTAATACCTAAATAACCCGAAATGGGTGAATCGTGCAGCTGCTCTAAAATATTTAAGCGCAGACGCGCTGGGATCACGCAGATATTCTTGATAATTATTAGTTATTTTCGTGCAAAATAGCAACTTGTTAATGATTTCATAATGGGGTGCCCTATTGCGAATAGCCGTTACGTCTACATGCTAAAAATGTTCGCGATCTTCAAGATATGCGTAAATATCATTGAATTCAGGAACCGTTTTTAATTCCGAAATTATTGTTTTACGAGATTCAATTACTTTAGCAGTTAGCATCGCACATCTAAATTTATTTCCTTCTCCATCATCTGAATTCTTGACAGGGCATCCGCAACTACTTTTTCTTTCCTCGAAGTAGGTTTTATTATTAAATTAAATTCTTGCAATTTTAACGTCCAATGTATAAACCGGGGTGAAAGATTTTTCCCCGAATACAAGCGACCAACTGCCGCATGGTCTGAGTATACTGTTAGCGGGGCGCTTCCGAAATAAAAGCCGAATTTTTGCACCGCTAGTAAGACAGCGAGAGGTTCTTGTCCAGTTGCAATATAGTTTCGCTGAGTTTGGTTTAAAGTTTTACTAAAAAAAGATTATTCAATTATATCCAATTCCGGCATTGAGCCTTCTTCTTCAACCGTATCCATCTTGACTTGTAAAGTAGAATCCGAAATTAATTTTTGCGCTAGCTGCGCGTAAGAAATCGACCCCAATATAGTTGAAGTTAACAAACTCTTTACTACCAAAAAATTAACTTTTTTAATCTTGTTCTTTATTTGAACGTGCCGCTCCACTTTTCCCATGTAGACACATTGTTTGCTTTGGGTGGCAATCACTCTTTGTCTCGCTGTTTTCAACAATATATAGCAACGAAAATGTTTCTTAAAGAAGTGTTGCGAAAGGAAGCTGCATTGAGCTCCGGTATCTAGTAGGGCGGTAGTAGGATCATCGTTCAGTAAAATATGGATCTCAGGCAAAGCCAAATTTTATACGATTACCGTATTCACCTTAATTTCCGAGGGATTTTTCTTCGAAGGGGATGACCAGGCCCTTTTCTCTGCCACCCTGATCGGCTTAAATTCTTCTTTTCCGCCCCTTGGTTCTGCTACCTTTTATTTCCAAATGCTTTGGACTCACCAGTCCTCCCATTATCTGTATTTTCAACTTTCCCCTCTGCCGATACGGATTCTGTTAACCCTGAGGTTTCTTCTGAGAGGGAAACCTTGAATACTGGCCGTTCGTCTGCTCTGAAATTTTACTGCGAATTGAAGTAAGCTTTCTAACGTTTGCGGTTTTCTGACTTCAAAAATGTCCTGGATTGACGGGAGTAGACGCGGCAATATTACTTTAATAATTTCCTTATCCGGGCTTTTTCCATATAGCAAATTACAAATTTGTAGCTTCCTTAAGATAAAGTCCGTTAACTCGTGGAAGTTGGTTTGATACTTGCTAAACAATTCTGATTCAAGCTTCGTACGTCTTTAACAACTGGGAATGCTTTCAATTGCGATGCTTTAAAATTTTCCCAATTATATGTTTCCGAACCTGGATCCTCAACAGAAACTTGCCAATACTTTTGTACCAGCTGAGAGCTTGGCCTTTTGGGTTCGTTGTAGGGATGGTAATTTTTCTGCAGCTGGTTCACTGGATATAACGTGAAATGCAATTCCAGCTGCTACAGAAAAGTCATCACGGAACCTTTACCGTCGAATGTTGCAGCTGGTTTCATGGCAGCTCTCATCGTGTCCACGATAAACCCGAATCCTTCCATCGTGTTTGCTTGAGGCTAAGAGACCTGAAAGCTCGGAAGGGTCAACGTAAAATTTGCGTTCCCTACCGGCATGGTTCGTTAGGAATGTTTTGGGCTCCAAATGTGGGGTTCCAACCTTTTATCTAAAGCTAAATGTGGGGAACCTTGCGAATAGATAAGCGAATAATCGCTTGAATTCGTGAACAGAGACGTAAGACTCAAGAAGGGTTAATTACCCTTTATTTCTCAAAATAAGAATTAACACAGTCAGCGCCTTTCTCAGAGCGTACAGCAAAGCCTCCACTTGAACTCAAAGTAATAAAAACTAAAACTTAACTAATGCTTAGCGAAAAAGATATAGCTGAAGCTATCAAGATTCTGAGCAATTGGCACCTAAATCTCAAATAAGCTGGCGAAGCTATCAAGGACCTGAAGTACGGCCGAGCGTAGTAATAGCTTAGAGAAAGACGTAGCCAGAAGGCCAACGCACGGTAATTGGAAACTCTGGCTCTCTAACGAAGTCAGAAGAACTTCGACTTAAATATTACGTTTAATCATTTACATTAAACACGAATCTTAAAAGACATTCTGGTAGGACATTGTAAGCTGAAATTAGAAGGGACAGGAAAGTGGCTTAAACTGAACATAACTATTAACACTTAGGATAGACATTACAACCTTCAGAGACTATTACAAAAAGACACATAACATGAGACAAAAGTTTATATTATTTTAACTAAAGTAAGAGTAACGATTACCTTTTCCGACAGATTCATACATTTTTCAGAGAACAGCATCGGACAAAATTATAAATCCATACACAGTGCAAGAGCATATGAGCAAAAGTAAATAAATAAATAAATTGCAGAGTTTAGTTTTATTTCAGTATTAATTAAATTTTTTACTAATTAAACATAATGTTTATTTATTTATTTAACAAAGATAATTTATTACATTAGTGCTAGATGAACAAATTGAGGCACACTGTATTTATATTAGCTCGTAATTCAAAGGGATACATTCAAGGAAATCCAGAATAATCCATATCTCTCATTTGCGAACTGAAAAGAAGTCGGAGATCGTAGTAGTAAGTACGCAATCTAATACATTCATCGATGACCAAGATCCCCGTTTTCCCTCTTAAGAAATTCCTAAACAAGAAATTTTGGCCTCGAAAGTGTAGCCGCTGATTGACTAGACTGATAAACAGCGTCTCTATGGAATAGTTACGAGAAAGGAACCATACGATATAAAGCAATTACTAACTATTGTATAATGCTAGAAGGTTATGAAAATAGCAAATAAAGGAATTTAAAGGCACTTTAGTGATAGAAATTACATTTAGTTTAGAGAAAAGAAAGATATTTATTTGAATGTTCCGGATCATGTTTCATCTCTGTTTAGTCTTGTCGGAAAAGAACAGCGAAGAAGTTAAGACAGAGGGAAACCGTCAGTTTCACTGACGTTACATTGCAGAGGAAAAGCGCAATAAAAGTATTCAAGGATGTGAGAATTTACTGAAATATGCATTAAAAAATTTCGGAGCTCTGCTAAGATCCTGATTCCATCGTTTCGTGATCGCAGCGACTCCCCCTTTTCCCAGATAGACAAAATAGACAGATGTCTGCTTTTGGACTTGGTAAGTCTTTCTGCACTGATGGACGAAAAATCAAGCCTTACGTGCGAAGATAACGCAGTGGCTAATCGCACCGACGGTGCGAATAGCTTCTAGAGGCTATTCGCACCACCTACGTTAGTGCATGCGCACAATCAGTCCAGGTGCAAGCATTTTATGCTAATTTGCAAGCGCACAGCTTTTTTGATTCAATGATCTTACAAGTTTCAATTATCTTACAAGTTTCTGCTTATCTTCCTTATATGATATTTCTTTGTTAATTAAATTTTAGTTATTGTTACTGAAACTGTTATTGGTTTGAATCGACGGCAGATAAAAAAGATACCTTAAATTGTGCGTGTGCGAGATGGTACATTTAAAAACAAAACGGATAAGTAAAAACTTGAGATTGAACTAAATTATTTTCATTTATTATTAAATGAGATTGAACTAAATTTTGTAGATTCAAGAGTTTCCAAACGAGCAGCTCCTGACAAATTAATCGAAGAGGGTGAAGTATCTATAACTCCACAAATTGTACCTATACAACGTATGAGAAATAAAATAGTAAACATTGAATCTATTCGAAAGTGTTTTCAACCAGATGCTTTCCTGATAATTGAGCAATTGAAAAGTGCAATCATTTGCATGGGGTGGAAATGCTGTGACTGTTTAGAAGATTTAGAATATAATTGTATTCAGTCTGATTTGCGTCTTAATTGGTATAACTAGACTTGTCAAAATATTGTAATTTATCCACCAGTCAAATATTGGTTTTGTCCAAACTGTAGATACCTATCATTTGTTACAAATTATATTTATTTGAAATCTTTTTATTACTTAATTAAAAATGATTTAATATGTAGAATGTATTGTCTGAGTTCTATTTCATATTTTTAATTTAATTATTTAAAAGTAAGGTTAAAGTTTACAATTGGGTGCCCCTTGTTTTTTGGCGATTTTTTTTGACGCCAAGATCGGCGCCAGGAAGGCACAATTTGAAGATGGACGCTACACATAACCAAAATAAGTCAAAGCATTTCACAAACTCCGTGTCCATGTACACATCGGTCTATTTTCACTTAAAAAAAATCAGAGAATCGCACAAACTAATCACTGCCCATTGCCTCGTCTTTGTCCATGTGCACATCGATTTATTTTCACTTAAAAAAATCAAGAAGCTAAAACCAAGTTAAAACTCTCATGGTAACCAGAAATGGGGTTTCATCGCCAAAACTGAAGAAAATTTTTCGCCAAACGAAAGGGCACCCAATTCTACACTAGAGGCAAAAATAATGTGTGTTCATGAGAACGTTGACATTCAAAGAAAATCAAAATTTCTTTTAAAGCAATAAATAACAGTCAAATTTTCTAAGCACTAATTTATAACACAAACTATTGACATAAAACTGATTAACTGTTTATGTTCAACAAATGTGCTACATAGAATGATTTTACAAATGTATGGCATTTAATTATTATATATTGTTTTAACCATGCATAACTAATTTAAATCATAATGATTACACATTATTTATATCAATCGCACAGGTCAGCTAGTCAATAATAGAATTATGATACAACAATAATATAAATACAGTGTAGTAATAATATATACAATGTAGCAATAAAGAAATATGTAACAGTAAATATGCTAGATCACAATATGCTATAACACGATGCAATAAACATAGATAGTGCTGCTAGATTCCAAAATATAATGTAATGCAATCAAATAGGTAGCATTCTACCTTAAAATGAAGCAGTATAATCTATAAAAAATAAAATAATTAGCTAATGAAGTACAGGACGCATGGTGTCACTATAAATATTCACCAAAATATGTATAGTGAATATGTAAGAGAATAATTTGCAAGTAGTAATTATCAATTGCAAAGACGAGGTCAATCTATACACATGATTATGTTCAGAAAAAGATAAGATCAAATAAGGATTTAATGATGGTTCTAATAGCAAGTGAGAACGTATAATTAGTTAAAAAATCTTTAGTGTATTGCCAAGAAGGCTGCAGAAACGACTTAAATTCTTTCATTTAACAGAGGAATTTTTATGCAAACTTAGACCCTAGTCTTATAGCATAGAACTGTCAAAATTTATTATTCAATAGGAAAACTTATTGAAAATTATAATGTTCTTATATATGCATCAATTTTTCAGTGTCCACACATGTTTATAGGTTCAAATGCCATATTTCAAAATCAAAGTTATTTATGAAATTAAACCTTATAAAATCTGATAATTCATTTGTGTGTGGAAATTTTTCAATCTAAATCTCTATTAAATTATTTTTGCCTTTTAAATTACACCCCATTATTTATTTAAATTTAATTTATTAATGTGTTTGTATAATATATCAAAGTTCTTTGAAATATTAGTACGAACAAAGTTCAAAATTCTTTGAAATATTTTTTGTATAATGAAAATAACGAGTAAAAAATAGAAAATTTAAAGAATAGAAAAATTAAAGAAGCATACAAAATTGTTAATAACCAGTATTATATCATTAATTGTTCATTTAATAGTTGATTTTATCGCTTTTAACTTATTTCACGTCTAAATTTTCTACGCGGGAATTCTCGGTCTAATTTTTATTATAAAAGACGAAAAAATTCGGAGAGGAATAAGGTAAAATCTTGATTGTGTAAAACACATATTCGAATCTAAATGTATTATAAGAAGTACAAAAAATGTATACAAGATCTTAGCCCCCAAAACCAGTCATTTAAACTATTCCAACTGTCCAGGAAAACGATAAACATTGCGAATATAAGAGTCTGCCCTTTTTTATATATAAATAAATAAAGGAAATGTGAGCAGTTCACGCACTTAGGATTCGTTCTTTTCGATTCAGTTCAAATGACGGATCTGGAACTGAGAACCCAATGCTCATGCGTGGTTAATTTTGGTGCGAATAGCATCGGCCCGAAGATAAAGGTATATAGAAAGAGGGAATTTCGTAATTCAGAGGAGAGTAAAATGGAACTTCGTACGTTTTATATGAGTTCGAAAGGCCAGGAAGAAAAGATGGGACAAAATAAAATTAAAATAAATGGCCCAAGTGTAATGGAGAGGAAAAAAAGGGCCTATAGAAAGAAAAGGAAAAGAAGTGAAAAATTTCCTAACATAAGATTGTGTCGATGACTGTAGTCAAAGGGAGGAAGCTATGTTTATTTAGAATAAATAGGGTCTCCCAGGTGTGTTTGGTAAAGCTGAATAGATGTGATAATTCTAAAGTGGGAAACAAGGCAATAGGTTTGCCTTCATCTTGAGACACAACATAAGACCCGCAACATCATACAAAGGAATATAACATTAACTATTACAGTTCCCAATATGAGTAGTATAAAAATGAGAGCTCTGCATCAGCGGAACTGGTGAGCTGAGGGCGGGGCCAATGGCAACGTCATCGATGACATCATAGCAGGGGGCGTAGCTAAAGACATTACGAGTTGAGTTGAGTTGTTTTAGACTCCTGGTTGAGTTGGAGACCTCCTGCTTTTCATTGAAATTTTGTTTTTCGAAATTGGCAACGGATATCAAGTGAATATTTTCTGCATCTTAATTTTTATTTTATGCTAATATTGCCCTCTATGGACGAAAAAACGAACTGTGTATTTTAGAAATATATTTTTAAAGTCTTCGTTCATACCATTCAATCCGCGTCTCTGAAAACAATATAGAAGAAAAAATTATATAAAATGGATTTCCTTCTAATGACAATTCATCATCTCATGGAAATGAAATTATACAATAATTTTTTTATTTATTATTCTACTTAATTTTATTCTGACACTTTTAGCCTTTCAGTTTTTCATGAACTTTTAATCTATTCTTACGTTTCCTGTTTATAATAGCACATTTGTTTGCTGTAATGATTTTTAATACTTTACGTTTCTAATTTGTAATATTTTGATTAAATTTTCCAGATTATTTTTTTTCACGCCTTTCATAATTTTCAATATACTCTGAAGTTTAAATTACATGTTATGTTATACGAACTTCCCCTACAAGCTGCTTATTTGTTACTTTACTTAATTTTAGATGCAGTTTCGCACTTTTTTTAACTCTATCTTCCTTATACTGTCTAATATTTTTTTTAAATTTAAGTGTATAACTGGTAATTACCTTTGTTATGTTTATGATTTCGTCCTTAGTTTATATTTCATAGTTCTAGTTGAACTTATTTATTGTACCGTTTTATTTGTATCTCACCATTCATAATTCTACACTCACGTTTGTGAAAATTGCAACACCATGAAGGACGCGAGTGAGCTGAAATTTTCAGGAAATGCAAAGTAGCGCATGATATGCAAATGATTAGAATTGCAAATCCGTAGCGCATGCGTATGCTGAGCAGCGCCCTCTGAACGGCTGATGGATCCGAATAAATAGACGGCTGTAGCGAGGCGTGTATGGTTATCGGTGGTTATCTGCTAATGGTAAACGTTAACTCAATCTGTACTTATGCCTCGTCGACGAAAGAGAGCGAGATTTGAACAACTTACAGAGTTTGAACGAGGGAGAATCATCGGCCTTCGTGAAGCTGGATTGTCGTATCGTGCAGTAGCCTCTCGTGTGCAGCGTAACAGCAGCACAGTGATGCGCGTTTGGAAGCAGTGGACGGACGAGTGTCGGACAACTCGGAAATCCGGGAGTGGACCCCGAAATGTGACGTCAGCTCGCGATGATAGACACCTGGTCCGCATGGCGCGGACGGACCGTACAGCTTCCTCTAGACAATTGGCAGCACTGTGGTCAATAGCTACAGGTGTTTCATTGTGTGCTTCATCAATTCGTAGACGTCTGCTGCAGTGTGGACTGCGCGCACGGACTCCTTTATACAGGATCCCCCTAACGCACGACCATCGCCGCCTGCGGCTACAATGGGCCAATCAGCATAGAGACTGGCGTGCTGATTGGCAGCATGTCGTGTTTTCTGACGAATCCCGCTTTAATTTGTGGTACCATGATGGCCGCATTCGTGTCAGACGCTATGCCGGTGAACGCCACCTTCCGGAGTGCATTATCGAACGCCACAGTGGACGAACACCCGGAGTTATGGTCTGGGGCGCCATAGCATATCATAGACGATCTCAATTGCTACGAATTGTGGGCAATCTGAACAGCAACCGGTATATCCGTGAAGTTCTACAGCCCGAAGCTGTTCCCTTCCTTCAAAGCTTGCCAGGCGCTGTATTTCAACAGGACAATGCCCGCCCTCATACTGCTCGGATTGTTAAATCCTTCTTTGCAGCGCAGCAGGTACAGCTTCTTCCTTGGCCTGCGTGTTCCCCGGATATGTCGCCAATTGAACATGTGTGGGATGTCATTGGTCGGCGTCTTGCTCGTGATCCTCGTCCTGTTGCGTCTGCAGACGAACTTTGGGTACGCGTACAAACGATATGGAATGCTCTTCCTCAGTCAGACATTCAAACTTTGTTTGACTCCATGCCACGTCGTGTAGCAGCACTTATTGCGGCGCGTGGTGGCCACACAAAATACTGATTCTGATCTCTTGTTCTTGTTTGTTTGCTTTGAACATTTAATCATTTATTTGTACCACTACCACTCATCTGTGTATTAAATTGCATTCAATTATGACGATTCCTTCTTGGTGTTGCAATTTTCACAAACGTGAGTGTAGTATTATATTCCATTTTAGACACTAACACAATTTTTAACAATATGATTGTTTTCATTTACTGCGCATTCAGACATTTCCTTATAATTTTCAATATATATTTGCTATATTTTCCTATCGTAATTGATTATCTACA
>KK116783.1:238832-268746 GCA_000611955.2 Stegodyphus mimosarum
TTTAATATCAGTTATATCTAAATATAAGTATTTCTCTCTCCTATAGATTTATGTCTTCAAAAGTTTCTAACATCACGTTTAGTTTTGTACATTTAAGGTATTTTATATACCTTAAATGTATATATATATATATATATATATATATATTTACCTATAAATGTATTTAAATTTTCATTTCTAATTTTACAACTATATTCACTCTTCCATTCACGCATACCAAAATATTTCTTACATCTTCTGGTACTTACTCTACATCATATTTCAGTATTTCGGACTAATTTACACAACTCGCATATACCTTAAATGTAAATATATATATATATTTACCTATAAATGTATTTAAAATTTTCATTTCTAATTTTACAACTATATTCACTCTTCCATCCACGCATACCAAAATATTTCTTACATCTTCTGGTACTTACTCTACATCATATTTCAGTACTTCGGACTAATTTACACCACTCGTACCATTATTGTTTTCATATTTTAGATCCACTTTGCTAATTTTTCTGCACCAATTGCATCTATGTCCACATTCATGGGAAAACTTTTAAGAAAACTACCAATTTTTTGCATCATGTGCACAGAGAATTTCTTAAAACCAACTGTTTCAGTATCATATCCAAATTACCATTTCCAAATGTGAATTATTAGTGTTGTATGGTTTTACTCAGTTACAACTTTTTAAATTCTATTTGAACATCTTACTTTTAATACCTAACATACCTTTTCTTTTAATTCTAGCACATAACCTTAACTTGTTTATTCAAATTTCATACAACGCCATCGTAATTCACAATCGAACCACAATGTCTTTCACTTACATTTTATTTGATAATACTACAATTTTCTTTAATTGACAAAAAGAGAATATTTAATTATTAGTCATTTTCAAATAGAAGTGGTATATTTTTCACAAACATTACCTTCGTCTATTCAAAACACCCCTTAGCGTGTAACTGATTTAGAGATACAAAAGAGACTCTTATCATACGGTGCTCATTTGTAAACATCTTTCGACATTTCAGATTTTTAGAACTTCTTTCGCAAGTATATCAGTACCATCAGAAAATATAGTTGACACTTTTATTTAGTTGAAAGGCTACATACTATTATAAAAATTTTTGTAGTTAAATTTATAACGCAGATAAACAAATTTTGTGCTATATAAGCATAAACACTTAGAATATTATTTTTAATCCAATATAAGACATGAATTCCATACACAGTGCATTCGCTTTTTCGTCCATAGAGGGCAGCTTGAGCATAAAATCAAAATTAAGATGCAGAAAATATTCACTTGATATCCGCTGCCAATTTCGAAAAACTCAATTTAAATGAAAAGCAGGAGGTCTCCAACTCAACCAGCAATCTAAAACAACTCAACTGAACTCGTGATGTCTTTGGCTACGCCCTCAGCTCCGCTGATGCAAAACTCTCATTTTTATACTACTAATATATTCATATATTTTTCAGAAAACAGTCAAAATCGTAAATTCCTACACAGTGCGACAGCACATCAGCAAAAATAAATAAATAACTGAGTTTAATTTTATTTTAATATTAATTCAATTTCTTACTAATTAAACATAATATTTATTTATTTATATAACCATCATAATTTAATATATTTGTACCAGTTTAACAAATTGAGGCACACTGTATTAATATTTGCTCATAATTCGAAGAGATATATTCAAGATATAGATTAATCCTTATCTCTCATTTGCGAACTGAGAAAAAGTCAGAAATCGAAGTAGCAAAACCGCAATCCTAAGCATTCATCGATGCCCAAGACCCCCATTTTCCAGGACCCGATGGGTAAGTGCTGATTTACGAAAACTGATGACAGGGATAGTGTCTCTAAGGAATAGTTACGAGAAAAGAACCATATGTTTAAAAGCAATTACTAATTATTGTTTAAAGCCAGAAGCTTATGGAAATAAAAGATAAATGAACTTAAGTGCACTTTAGTGACAGAGATTTGATTTAATTTTTATTTGTGTGGTGATAGTGATAAGGAGCGCGCCTTCCTCCCGCACGTATGTGGTGATAAATACGGCAACCCCAGGTAGAAGTGCAAAGAGAGAAGAGAGACTCGTTGTTTGAGTTGTAGGATGCATATTTGAAGTCTCGAAATGAAGATAAATTTTTACTGTGTAATATGTCTGCTGGAAGTTCTTGATGAATACAAAGAGAATATTTAATGTAATAGGGGCAACTAGAATCCCGTGGGATCAACAACATCCATCATATTTGAATGTTCCGTATCAGTCTTCGTACTGTAGAAAATGAACGGCGAAGAAAAAGGTGAAACGAGACAGGAAAACCTTCAGTTTGATAGACGAGACATTGCAGAGGAAAAACGCAAAAACTTATTTAAGAAGGTGAAACTTTATTGAAACATACAATTAAAAATATAGGAGCTCTGCTAAGATGCTGCCTCCATCGTTTGTGATCGCAGCGCTTCCCAAACAATCTCCTCCTAAAAAAAACCTGCCTCACTTTTCGCAGATGATACAGGAATTATGACGCACGCTTCAACAATAACAGTTATCTTGCTCCGTCTTCAACATTACCTCAATCTTCTAGAAAACTGGCTCACTCTTTGGAGGATTGCAGAACTCAAAAATCAAAAGCAATAATTTTTTGTAAAGGACAAACAAATTTCACACTACCAAGACCTCTTCTGTTTCATGAAAAACATGAGGGAAATCTAGGAAAAAAACTAGTCATTCTAGAAAAAAAAAATGACTTTTCAGAAACAGGGAAACTGCAAAAAGTTAATATCATGCTTGCAACTATGCGCCCACTTCTTGGCAGAAGGCGTACGGCCACGTCAAATAAACTCATATAAATCTATACTTCGACCAGCATTACTCTATACTAGTCCTGTCTGGGGCCACGCTGCCAGAACTGACCTTAACATATCCAAGCTCTTCAAAACAAATCATTCAGACAGATTTTCAAGGCGCCTTGGTTCATTCCAAATTCGTATATTCACAGTGATCTCAAAGTAACCACAATTCAAAGTTATATTAGAAAACTTGCCAAAAATTTCTTTTATTCAATTCTCATTTATCCTAGCAACTGAATCACCTCTCTCTTAGATGTTCTTCACTTCCAAAAGAAAAACACAAATATGCATCTGACATTCTTCATCCGTAACATTTTTTGCTCATACTAGACTCTTCAGTTGATTGATTTGGATTTTCCGCCAGAAACTCATTTTCTTCGTCGACTAATGGCGGCCACTTGACTTAATACTTTCGTTTTATTTTCTCCACACTACTCATTTTGTTTTACTGATGCTCTTCACTAGATGAAAAGTAAAAGGAAGCACTGCTTTCTGAAACTCACTATATATTCTTAGTAGCAATAATGGTTTAACGACAGTAAATAAACAGCGAGAGTGATAATGCTTTCATGATACATTCGCCTTTCTGCTGATGAGAAAATCCCTTAGCGGGGGGTGGGGGGATACCATAGCTTTCTTCCTCAAGCAATGGTCTTCAAACTATGTTCCGCGGAACTCTGATGTTTCACAAATCAAAAGTTAAAAACAAAATCGAAAAGAAAGTTATAAAGAACACTCTCTTGGCTGAAGTTTATTAACTAAAAATAAGAAGATAAATTTAATTATCTCTGAAAATTAATCTCGGATCTGTGAGTTGCTGACATCCGCAATGCGACGTCAGCAGTGAGGTTCTTGGTTATAGATTCTTTCAGAATATTCGGAAGTTTCTTATACAGCTATACACATTTTAATGTCATTCGGAACAACGTATTTAAGCGAAAAATCTTTATGAATGTACTTGGCAACTAAGGCAAAATATAGAAACAAATTAAGTACAGAATATGAAATGCGACTTTAGATAATATCAATACAGCTAGACTTTTACAATATGCATAAAAAATTCAAGTACACCCCAGTTACTTAGTCTAATGCAAGGATAGGTGAGACTTGGAGCACGAGTTAAAGCAGTAAATTACATTGACTTCATGTTAATTTTTTTTAATAAAATGTACAATGTTTTTCTTAAATGGTCTTTACATAAAGTACCCTGTTTTAAATATTATTTTAAGATATATTTTTGTAGGGGAGGATGGGATTGCTCGTAAAAAACCTCATAACGTTTCCGTGAGCCGACAAAGTTTGAAAACCACTGCCGTAAAAGAAGTACGTAATCCGATGGCACACGTAGACTGGTTTACCATAATAAGCTGTTTCTCCCTCATTTGATGTCAAGGCTGTTCTCCGGCAATATCCAAATAATGCCCTGAATTTTCCCAAGCAGCGGGAAATCAAGATTACCAAGACGAAAATTCGGAAAACTAAAACTTATGCCCGAATCCTGAAGATTGTCTGTCGAGAAGCCTGCAAAGCGCAGAGCAGGAGATACAGAATATCTTGAGATAAAACGCTTAAAAGATGTTTACAAGAATTCTTGCAACTGGTTGACGATTGCAGAAAAGCAAGGAGGCTACCGCAAAAACTACATGTTGGACTGAAGGCAGTGATAATTCTCGAAAAGGTGGATTGCAGTATTCATTAAAATCAAATCTGCAAAGCTTTGTTTGACGATAGTTCAAAATCTCGTACCCTTTATTATACATACCAACAGACGGAGTCACTTGTGCAGCCTTTTTGTTGTACAGTGACAAGATTCCAAATCTTGAGCTGTTCCATTTTCAGATTATCGCTACAATCTTCAAACTTTACAGACATTTAACTATTACTTCCTTTTAGCTTAGTTGATATTATTTAGGAACGGGATATTTTTCTAGGTTGGTCTTCAGACCAGGTACTTCAGTGCTTTCACCACTACAGGGAATGAAAGAAGGTTTTAAAACCACTACATATTAAATAATGAAAAACGGCACATCTTAATATTGAAATAGTTAAAACTGGCCTCTTTAACAATTAAATGGTCCAAAGGTAAAATACAGTTATTTTAAGGGTTTAAACACCCTAAACCAAGTATTTTAAAATACGAGCCCTTTCTTAAGATGAGACATATAGGTAAAGGAATTTCATACTTTGATTAAATGGACGAAATGCTTTAAGCTTGTAGAAGGTAGTTATGCCTACCGCGAGAGTATCAATTTCTGAGGCGAGTAAAAGAAATTCCTGTTTCTAATATACTCTTTCTATCTATATTTTGAACTCCCGTCTCGTTCAATGAAGGACACTGCGGAAGTTTCTAGTAGTCTCCAAATACTCGACTCTGTTTCTACGTTTCTGAGATTGTTACGAAGTTCACCATCACACAGCCGATGAGGCGACTAGACAGTTCGGCAGAGTTTGTTAGGTGCTGTCAATTCATTATCTTTAATTCGCACATATATGAGGCTCTACCTGTCGCCGAGTGGTTAAGTTTGCTAAATACTGGAAAGTTCGATCCCAAGCGTACAGGTACTAGAATTTCACTAGTGACCATACGGGTATAGTCTCACCGCTCTAACTACTATATTCACTCCAATTTTGAGCGAGAGCATCCCCGGGGCGGTTCAAGAGCCTTCCATCCTTCTTTCTATACCTCGAACCTCTCTGTAGGACATTCAGCTGACCGTGTATTTGAAATGCTCCCTTGCGGACAGACATTACGTATTTTAAGTGCCCAGACAAGAACAAACAATATTAACAACACAAAAATATTAAAAGTAGCGATTCTGAAGAAGAACGAAAAGAACTTTCAAAGGCATTTCTAGAAAACAATTTAGCTTCCATGACAGAAATTATGGACTTTTATTGAAATTTATTGAAAATGATGAAGATTTTGATAGGAGTTCAAAGGTAAGACAGGGTGTCATGGATGCATCGTTCCCTTATCGACAATTTCTTACGGAGCTCAAAAGAAAAACGCAAATGACATTAGATATATAGTATAAAACATGAAAAAGATTCACATACATGCGTTTTTTTGGCGTAATCTTTTTTGTATCTGGAAGGATTATAAACCGGTGAACTATTAAAATGTTTCATACTAAATCTTAAATATTCTATCAAATATTCAATATTTCATATGTTCTATTTAAATAGCCTATCTGATTTTTTTTCGACTGTCAATATGCATATCGATTTTAAGTATAGAAAATTATTTTCACTGTTAAGTAACGAATGCATCTCCTCTTCCGCTTAATTTTTTATACGGCTGTGGTTATTTTGTTTTTCTAACCATATTTCCTATCGTAACTTGTCATTTGTTTTATAATGAACCACTGGTCTTTCTTCAAATAATTCAGTATTATTTTCCATAATTTCTGCATAGTTTATCTAACCAGTTTTTTGTTTATCAGAAACTCAATTTCGGAACTAGCGTCTTTAGCATTTTGAAAGCATGAAAATAATTTCAGATACAACTTTTGAATTTTTGCTTTTTTTCTAGACGATTTACTTTCAGGCACTTAAAAACAAATCTTGGCATCAAGATTACGGGTGCTACAATTACTGAAACTAAAATCCTTTTTATGGCATTAAAAAGTACATTTCCCTAATCTACAGTAATTAATGAATTTATCAGTAATTGAAAAGAAAATCAGATTCGCATAAGCGTTCCCGCATCTTTAATGATAAATGCCGAACTGACATAACGGTGCCAACAATGAATATCAAGATACATAAAAACTGATCTCTCTTTTCGAAGGGTTCATTTGCATAAGAGTGCTGCACCTTTTTGTTGCTTAACAGGAAAACTATTGACAAATTACCTGTAGTTTGGGTTGGAACGTTTCTGTTCTTTTTTTAATAATGCTTACATGTATCGGATTATGAACATGGCTGACACCAAAACTGGTGAGGTTGCACTTGACTGCGGAATTTAGGAGTAACAAAATTTTTGTAATTTAGAAAAGTAATGTGCAGCAAAAACTTTATCATTTAGAAAAGGTACTAGACAGCAGAAATTTGGAGCTGCCAAAATTTTATAACTTAGGATTAGCACGGATTGTACCCAGCAGCAAACACTCATTAGTGGCCCTGATAATGTACAATTAAATTTTATACTGTAGTGGATCCCTACTCCTTCCAAATATCTCTCAAGCCACACATTTTTCTTTTTCATATACAATTTTGTTTTATTCCCAGGACAGTGATAGTAATTTTTACATCATTTCATAGCAAACAAATTCTTTCATATAGGGCCTGGTTAATCTAGGCTGCACACTAAAATAATACTTACATTAGTTTACTTTACAAAGAAAAACTGAATTCCAGGGCCTTAATGCACTGAATGTTGTAGATATTGTTGTCTTTATCTAGTATTAAATAGCATAAATTAAACTATTTATTTTTGATTTCAAATACACTAGAATGATCATATTCATATTATATATTACAACAATTTCATTTTTTCGATAAATGCTAACCAAAGTCTATCAACAATTTTCTTACTTTCGGTGTTTTATGGAAATTTCCTTTAAACAAGTAAAATTAAATTAAGCAAAGTGCAGAAATTATTGCTACTGCTTGAAAATATAAATATATACATCACGTTAAAAAGTATTGCTCTGAATAATAATACTGAAGTTAATTTAAACATACATTCAAAATATTGAATCTATTATAACACAATTTTGTTTAAAAAAAGAGAATCTGGTGTGTTTTTTAGTAACGTTTTGGCAAACCAAAGAAAACAGCAATATTTTAATCTTATACTAACTTTTATTTACAAATACAGGCACTTTATTTCTCCTACATATCCAATATTTAAATTATAATTTCATAAAATTATTTATTTTTTATGGACTTTGAAAGTCCATAAAAATTAGTTACAATTCACTGAAAAATACCTCATAACATAAAATTTTACAAACTTAAATAACAAATTAAAAATTTGCTTCTGCATTTAAGATTTGCTCCTAATCATCCAGGAAATTATTACATCTAATTTAACTTCAATTAATCAGAACACCATGGAAAACTTATAGTTTTAAGTAGAGTTAAATACATATACTTTCTAAAAATATTCATTAATCTTTGGAAAAACCTCTGCTTAACAAGACTCCAACAAAATGCAGAAAAATAACTTTCAGAAAGAAAGAGAAATTAAAGTTTGTTAAAACACATGAAAATATTACTTTCAAAAACTTAATATTGTACTGACATTTCATTGATTTCAAAATATTAAAAGATGTACACATTTTGTAAATTTCATATAAATTTTTGATTAAACTCTTACTTAAAATCCCATTCACTAATGGAAAAAGCACATTTAATCTCTTTCTGGCATGCTGTAACTCATGTATCATGGCCCCATTTTTTAAAACGATTTCATTCATTAAAAAGAGGAAGCTGGTTACATAATACTGATAAAAAGTGATGCAAATGCTAAACTAAGGATGTTTGAATGTGTTTTTCTATGCCAGCAAATGATGTCATTTATTTGTCATTAATGATAACATTTTGTTGTGTTTCTGCTATTCTTAGAACAAAGTTGTAAGATTTAATGCTATGCTGATAAGCAATTATGTAGGATGCTTACAATAAAGTGTCCTCAATTTACAACAATTAGAAAATGTTTCAGATAATAACCCGCCTTTAATAAACTGTTTTGATGTTTTTTCTTCATCATCTTCCTCATTATTCCTTTCATCTTCTATGACTATTTAATTTCATAAATCTATCAAATTGTCATCAATCGGTTCACCTTATTTGTTATCCCGTAACTCTTCTACATACTCCATATTGACATTGAGATCCAGTGCATATGCTATTTCAAACCACATTTTTTGGCTATTTGTTCCAAGATCTCACAGTCATTGTATTCTTCTTGCTATGGTGACATTTTCCAAACTGTTAACATGCATAATCTGAAATTTCTTTCCAAGGTGTTTTAGAAATCTGGATACATCAACCAACATCTCATTTCCTCCCTAAAAATCTTGTAATCTGCACCATGACTTTTGAAAATATTTTATGCCTTCAGAGTATTCTACTACTTTTGACAAGTAACTAATGAAAAAATGAACAAACTAACAAAGGTCCTATGATGCATTTTATAGACACAGTGATGTTTTTCCTGCATTATGTACATAAAAGCAATGTGAGCTTATTTTGTAAGTGTTGTGAAAGATAAGTTGGTACCAAACTGAAATTCGATACTTTTAATCTTAGTTTTTGGTTTATAGTATGAATGTAATTCCTGATTAAAATATAAGTGTTTGATATTTAAAATAATAAAGACTGCATTGAAGTTTCAGATGGAAATTAAAGAAAGAAATACTACATGCTATTTACATACCAAAATTATATTCCATTAAAAAGGAAGTGAATATTTTGACAAATGGAAAAGCACTGATATTCATAAAAAATTATATGCTGGTATATAAAATTTTTCTTTAGCATAAGGTAAAGGCTTTTTATATTTAAAAGTATACAAAATTACGAACTGTAAAAATGTAAATTGCACAGTATTAATATGCAAACATCTTGTTCTCTGTAATTATGAAAAATTCACATTGCTGAATTTCATTTTTGTTTAACAAAACATAAAACATTAAATATAATCATTCTAATATAAAATTCACATAATCAATGACCTGGATGATTGGGAAATTATTAAATACCTACTTATTTAAATAAACAATAGAAAAAGATGAAAAGAAATTAATTGGTGTAAATGTTTCACAAACTTTAAAAATTAGAATTTTTGATAGAATTTTCAGAATGCACAATATAAAATCTAAAAAATAAATAAATATATATTAAATAAAAATAAGTCACAATGAATAAATTATCATTTAGCAACAACATCCTACCTAACATCATAAAATTTTATAAAAATTATATTTTAATGCTACATTATTAATGAGAACTGAAAAATTAATTAATTTATTAACTGATTCTGACCATGCCATTATTTCTTCCTTTTTTAATATTTGAGCAAAAATGCTACATCTTACTGAATTTCTAAATAAACATTGCATTAAAATAAAAATTTTACAATAAATTTTGTTTTTAAATATGATTTTAAATTTCCATGTTAACTCAGTAAAAATGACTTCCTTTGTTTAAGCAGAGAAGAATTATAACCTTTTCTTTTTTTTCATACTGACTATTAAAATAAGGCATACAATTCACTCAACTTTCAAAATGAAGAGATTAACACTCTCTGTCACATCCAGTTTCTTTACAGCTTTCCTCCCCCCCCTTACATTTCGCTATTACAGTTGTACTTTTGTGACATAGCTTATTAAGAAAGCTTAAATTTAATAAAATATTAACAATGGATCATTAAGTCAACTAGATTTATTCATCATACACATTGCATTAAATAAGTTTTGACTTGATAAACATGTTATCTTTCAAGTGTAAATTACTACTGCTGGTTACATAATTAATTATGTTAATTTATCATTTATGTAAAATATCAATGAGAGAGGTAACAAAAATGAGCTGTTTTAACATGTATCCAACATAATATAAATTCTTACAATTATTTCATAATTAAAAGAGCACAAAGAAGCATTTAATAACTTTAAAAAAGTCTAAATGTTTATAATTAAACATTTATTACTTTTTACAAGTAATTATGCATGCACAATTAGAAAAACAGAAGTAAATGCTAGAATACAGGATTTATAGAGATAATGTGACATCAAGGATTACATAAAGTAACATGAATGGCCTGATAGGGAAAGGAATCAGGCTAACTATTCTCTAATCATTAGAAATTTAAAAAAGAAAATTAATCCAGTTTCAAATGTTGGAAATTATGAAACAGTCTTTTATAACAATACAATAGCTGTATTAAAAAAATAATAATTTTCATAACAGCATGCTTTACATTTGATTGATTTTGTCATTACATTTACGTTATACATGTTCTTATCTACAAGTGGCCCTTGACTTTCGCACACCTCAAAACATGGGTTCCTGAAAATGTTTGCAAATGCTGAAATGCTTGAAAACAGAAGTATGTGACCACAAAACTGTATATTAAAATATTTATTTATCAATGATATTATTTACTTATCATTATAAGTTAACAAGGCTAGTTTAATCACTTTTAGGTGAATTCCTTATAAACTTGTTAAGATTTAGTTGAATACCACCGATTTTTTCCTTTTGTTGTTAGAAGAGTTCTGTAACATGCTGTGTATTAAGAAATTTGTAAAGAAGCATAAAATCTTCCTTCATATTTCGAAGTATCAAATCTTGACAATTTTATCAACTCCTCTTTCTCACTTTCACTGAGTATTTTCTCACTTTCACTGAGTAACTCTTGCTGTTCAATTAAGTATTTATTTGACAGAGGTAGAGAGTGAGATTCAGTTAACATCTTTTTGTTGACATACACATTCATTTCATTCATAAGGATAACAATTTCATCTGTGATACTTTCAAGAGCGTTTTTAGAATTTATAAAATCACTCAACATTTGAGGTCATAACTGTTTCCGAAAACCCTTCATTGTTGACTCTTTTATTTCAGCCCACGAGTCTCCCAGTATTGTTTACTGTATTTCCATACAATATAGTTCTTGCAAAAATCTTTTAATGTAGGCCTGTCTTCCCTGACAGTTGACTTGATGGTCTGATTCATTATTATCCTTAAATAATGTAGGTTAAATGTGGCTATCATTGTTTGACCCATAGGCTGTAACGATATATGTAGTAACCCGAAGAAGAAACAGAACACTGATTTCTGGATACAAATTCTAAGGAAATCTTGGGTGTCCTGGAGCATTGTTTAAGACCAATAATGCTTTAAATTGTAAATTTTTATCTTTTATTTTTTTCATTTTTAGCTTAACCGATGGTATGAAATGAAAAGTGAACCAATCTTTAAAAATTAACACAGTTACTTATACCTTTTTTGCTTGATTTCAAAATGCAAGGAACAATTTTCCATCATTCCATTTCAGTGCTCTGGAATTTTATATTTGATAAACTAACACTGGCTTCAATTTTAAATCACCAGCTCAGTTTTCATGAAGAAGCAATGTCAATTGTTTTTTAGAAGGTTTATGTCCATGAACAAAGCATCTCCATAAGAATGCATGATTAGACATCTCTTTCCAAAATAAACTCATCTCGCCTACATGAACTCTGGATAGTGAAGAAATAAATTCAGTTGCAGCGTTTTTAACTGCAGCAGATTCTTCAGTGAATCTAATATTATGTAAAGAAGACCCCATTTTAAATTCATTGGTCTAGCCATTACTTTCTTAAATCACTATGTTAGAATCTTTTACAAGTCTAGTCTTTTAATCTCCATACAAATTAAGAGCCTTACTTTCAATATTTAAAAAACTCACAGGGACAATGTTTTGATGTTGATCACTAATCCATGACGACAAAGATTTTTCCTTTTCATCCATCACTATGCCGTGTCTTTTGGAAACAGTGTTTGATATATTTCCACAATTTTGAATGTGTTCCTTAATTTTATTCCTGTCTTGCCAAATTAAACATATTGTAGACCTGTTTATGTTGCACTAAATGCCAACTGAAACAAAAGATTCACTACCTTCAGAAAGTCAAACTATTTCCATCTCTGTCTCAATGAGTCCTTAATTTTTTAAAGTCATATCAATACTGCAGTTTCTCACTTTTGTTTACATATGTACAAAGGCAAAATATTTAAACATAAACAAATAAAGTGGCAAAATATATATTCACCTCCTGCCACTGTGACTCTGTTGTGATAACTATTCGAGACATCCACTACTTTAGGAGGCAATGTATGAGTAAGTGTGAGCTAGAGAGCTTTATGGGAGTGACTGCATGGAAGAGAACAATTTTTGCAACACTGAAAACAATCTTCAAAATGGGAGGGGGGGGGACCTGAATTTTTAAAAACGTGCAAAAGTCAAGGGATGCCTCTATTCATAATAATTTCATTTTATTTGGAGTCTTGATTTACTGGAGAAAGCTTAATAATACATGCATTTGTGACATCAATGAATTATAAAAATTCTTAAAAAATGAAATTATGAATAAAATATTTAAACAAGTATAAAAAGGCAATTTTCAGTCTTAAAATAGTGTTTTACAAGTCAAAATTAAGACTTAAAAATCAAAATTTTGAAACTAATCAAAAACTAATTTCAATTTAAAATTAATAATTCTGCTTGTTGCAAAATGTAAAGCAAGAATAATACAACATCAGAAAATGATATTTTAAATCACTTGTGATGCCTGTGACCCATATCTGTTTGATAAGAAATAAATTATGTACATGGAATAGAAACTCAAATGTAAGACCATAAATAAAAAAATATTTACAAATTAATGATATTACAACCTTTTCTTTGTGGAATACTGACATATCTTCATAAGAAATGTCAATTTCATTCTGACAATGTATTACATAGTTTTATCAAAAATTTTTACAGGAACACCCCATATACTTTATGTTTTCTTACTTTTTACAGGGTTGCCACTTAAACAGGAGAATGAAATTTCCTGACTTTTCCAGGTTTTCCAGGCGTGTTTTAAGAAAATTCCAGTTTATTCACGTAATGCACTTTGGCTGTGCTAAGAGGTAAATTAATTATGGTACTACTTGAAAACACAAAATTTGCCATTTACATATGACTTATATATTATCCCCAAAGATTACTATTATAACTATAATAGGAGTTGTTTTCTTCACTGAAGAATTGAGATGAGAGTCTGCCCAATGTGGATAAAAAATGTCTTTTTTTTTTTTTTTTTTATAAATTCAGGTATTTTATATTTATTTACTGCATAAATAAGCAAAAAATATGTGCATTGAATTTTGTGATGTTATGTCATCATACTGCTAGAATTAGTTTAAGGATTATGACAGAGAATATTTCCTGAAATTTGAAAGCATTATTTATTAATAATAAATAAATTTAGGGAGGGGGAAGAAGCAACATTAAATTATATGGATAACATTAAAATAATTAAAAAACTGAATTACAATAATCAACGATATTTTGGTGAATATAGTTATATTAAATGTTTAGCCTAGATGACTAATTACTATTTTTTTATTTTACTGCAAAATGACAAATAAGGCATTTATTAAAATGAGAAAAAACATTGAGATTTTGTGGTAAAATCCTAGTACATACGCTATGGCCTCGGCACGATTTTGAAAATTACCGCCAACACCGAAATGGCCCGTTTACTGCTCATCATAATGTCCCAAACACCGTGCCTACCATACACAGAGGCTATTCTAACCTCCATGATACTGCTATACTAGGATTAAACAGATTTTGTTTTATACAAGAATACATATTTTCTTTAGTTTAACATGCACTGCACATGCGCATGAGACTCTTTCGATTCTCGAGGTTACTGGGAACCAAAGTTGCTGGAAAAAATTGCTTTGCCTTTCTAAAAGACAATCTGTTCAGAGCTGCAAAAATTGGCTCTATGCCAGCTGCCCGAGAGACGCTAACGCGCGCCAAGAAAGTGATCGCTTCCAACGTTGGTGCAAAACTCGCTTTTTTGGGCGATCGCTGTATGAAATTCCCTGACTTTTCCAGATTTAGACTAAAATATTTGAATTCCCTGACTTTTTTGGTCAATTTTCGAATTCCCTGACTTTTTCCGGTTTTCCAGGTAGCATGGCAACCCTGTTTTTAAAACGAAACTCAAATGCATAAAATATAGATTCACAGCTGTAAAGGATATTTTAACATGAATAAAATATAACACTGAAAAAGGATATTTTATCTACTTAGATAAACATAGTCGATTTCAATTTTCAAATATACTTTACATGTATGAAGATACTACTAGTTATTCTTCATATTCCATAATTTACCCTCAGAATCAAAAGTATTTTATTTTGTACGTTGAGCTGTTTATCATAATAAAATACTTGAAGACCATTATGAAGGATTTTTTTCAAAGGTAACATGTTTTTACTCATAAAATTTCAAAAATTGACAAAATTTCAAAAATAAATAAAACAAAAATAAAAAATTAGGTAATTTATTTAGTAGCAGCCGAATATGCGATGAACTAGCAATATTCAATAGTCTTTTTGTCTTATTATGTGATTTTCTTCTTTAAGTACTTTTATAAAGAATCAACACAATAGCAAAATTACAAGAATTAAAACTTTAGGATACATTTAAGCAGGATAATCTTCATACAAATAGACACAAAACATTTCTTTTTCAATAAAAACACAAATCCATGCACAGTATGGATGAATTTAGCTACACGCATGCACACATTATATATACATGTAATGTGTGTGTGTGTGTATGTACGTTATACGCTAGCATATATAAGCTAGCATTCAATCCATGTGAATTGATTAAGGCACATGATAGCATATTTTTTTTATCAAAAATAATTCTTAAGGCAGTGTTACACACCAGAATTGTGAAGATGTCATTTAAATTATACACACAGATTTATTTTATAAGAGTTTCTAATCAAAAGACATATTTTACAGAAGACTATTTTTATAAACAAAGACTAATACTTAAATACTAAATATATTTACAAGCATAAATATTTTTAATAAGTTAAGATTAAAAACAGATTAATTCAATATCTAAAAATTAGACACATCTAGTTTAAAATAAATTAAGATTATGAGTATATAAAATTCTATGCTTAAAAATTTCAGTTATATATTATATATCACTGTATATAAAATTAAAGTGAAACCAAAATATTAAACTCTGAAATTTAATGTTTAAAATGCGAGAAGTAAATTATATAGTGAATAGATAGATAGAATAGTATAGATCAGCAGAAGTGACAAAAGTCAAATGAAAATTCTACAGTATAATTTAATATACACATAAATAAAGTAATAAAAATATCACATATGACTATGAAATATCTATATTAAAATTAATGTTCTTTACTTATGATGTTTAGATTTTATATAAAATCTGTATTTGGGGGCTTAAAAAAAAAAAAAAATCTTGAGCAAGCATTCTGAATAACTATGATTTTTAAAGCTCACTGATACAAAAATATTCTAGATAGTATTATATAATACCATTTATGTACAATACAGTTAAATAGTTCACTGAAATGCAACAGTGTCATAACCCTAATACAAGAACCCAACAATCCCACAGCTCTAAAACCAACAAAATTCTAGACATATTCCAAAATCGCTTAACATTTCTAAACTAGAAGATGGTGCAAAAATAACTATATATTAGATTTTCTAATTTAAGATCATTTTCAACTTAAGTTTAAATATAATTTTGCAGGGAAAGTGAAAGAAAATTTCTTCCTTAAAAGTTAATCATCTGCAAATTCCTTTAAACATACAATTAGTTCTCCCTCATCATAACTTAGGAGGAGATCAGAATTAAACACATGTTGTATAAAATACATAAAAAAATAAATACATATTGTTGTATGTTTTATTATTAACAAGTAAGAATGCCAAAAGCCATAGTACATCCTAAACCCTCTAAAATCCTATTCGAAAAAGCACGTTAGTGCCAAAATTACACATTAAATACAATTAAAACTTAGAATCCTAAGCAAAGATTAACATGTAAATAAAACTCAAATAATGCTTAGAAAATTGTAATTTATGGGCAAGATTGGGAAAAGCTGAAGTTGTAATAAAAACAATGTATACAATAGAAAATGGTAATATTCCAGCGAGAGTTGCATTTTCATGTAGACATAAGTAAATATCTAGTCATATAATACAATAAATAACTGTATTTTCAAATTTAAACTGTATTTTCAAATTTAAACTGTATTTTCAAATTTTTTATTGAAAACACAAATTTTAATAGATTTAAAAAAAAACATGCAAACACACATTACATGCATATTGAAGAACTATAGCTATTTAATAACTATAGTTAATTAAGAATGCATGTATTGTGTGTTTATGTTTTATGAAAATCTTTATTAAAAAGATTTCTGAAATTTTCATGTGTCATTTGTCATATATTTTGCAAAATCAGATTTTTGATTGTGATTAGTTTTGAAAATTGGACAGCTTGAAATGTGTAGTTACATGTTGTCTTAGACAACACTTATATAATATATGAGATCATGATATACTGTGCAACATTTTGACAGAAAAATACTGTATGTCTAAGCATCTCTTTCAAATAGAAAAGTATAAATATTTATGCATAAAATATTTGAAAAAATGCATGAAAATAAAAAATCCAAAACATATATACATACACTGGAAAAAATTGCATTACATAAATTGCTAGCATTATTAACATAAAACTTACAAGACATTAAACATTTTTCATGAATATTTTAAATTACGTTCAGTTAAAAAGTGATTTCCTTTCCAAAATATTGCTTTTTTAGTTATATTTTTAAATTATAACTTAAAGTACGTTTAAAACATTACAACAATTAAAAACTCTAATAAACTTACTAAATAAACAATAAGTCATTAACAGAAAAATACATATAATTGTTTAAGACATTTTAAAAATAAAACTGTTGTATAAGTACATGGAAGACATAAATAAATAAATTTTTTAAAAAAAAGGAAAAGTTTTATACATGACAACAACAAATTTTTACATGGAAAGAATTGGTCACAATTGATTTCCACAATGACAATTATTTATTAGTAAATTATAATCTCAGATGAAGCTTAAAAAGCTCCAGATGAGTGATCTGTATTTTCAATTCTACCCTATATGAATAACAAATAATAACTTCTTAAAACTTCCTATAGGTCAGCTACTACTCTCTCTTTTAAATCAGAATGGAATATGTACAGAATAGCATAAAATATCCAGAACATATTTTACATTTTCTTTTTAAACTCCCAGAATTCTGTTTGGTTGAACTCTACAGATAAATCATCAATAGAATAACTTTTCATTTCATAAATCCATGTTAAACCAACTAAGCTACCAAACTGATATTTCTTCAAATTCGGGATGGGTTTAGCAACTTCATGGATAATAATATCATAGACATATTTTAAAATTTTATTTAATTTAGATAGATTTACAAAGCTTAGATCAAGAAGAATTTTTACTTATCACTCTGCTAGCAAATGCTTTATGTAGTGGCAAGTGATTTATTTCTCATTTTGTATATTTATAGTAGACTAGAAGCTTCTGCAATGTTTCCAAAAATTATAATGCTAGAACATTTAAATAATGAACTGCGTTTCAAATAAAAGCATTTTAAAATATAAAATAAATTTGAAGGATGTTTGAACCACATATAAATGATATTACTTGGCAGGTAGTTTTGGCACAATATACATTAGAATTTATTCAGTTCATATCTTAAGATTCTACATAGCATACCATAAAATAAAGATTCAGCACAATTAAAGTTACATACATTAAGATGCAATGTTTCACAACATAGCAAAAAATAAATAAATAAAAAAAGGCAAGATATTTTTATAACAGGAAAACATCTTTCAATTTCCTGCACAGCCTTTTTTAGATTTAAATTCATGTTTCCCATACTTATAAATAACTAATCAAATAAAAGATAATTGCCATTTGAAAACTATATTTTTCATTCAGAGCTCT
Organism: Stegodyphus mimosarum; assembly: GCA_000611955.2. Taxonomy (NCBI): domain Eukaryota; kingdom Metazoa; phylum Arthropoda; class Arachnida; order Araneae; family Eresidae; genus Stegodyphus; species Stegodyphus mimosarum. The sequence continues at coordinate 257,285 of KK116783.1, forward strand.
AAAAATACAGACTGAATGCTTAATCGCTGTTAAATACATATATGTGTTTAAAATGAGGGATGCATATGGGTAACTTCCTAATTTTTTTTTTTAAAGGAAAATACAAACTTTACTTAAAATACTAACTGATACAGCTATAAATGTATCAGATAACATTAAATGACTTGAAATATAATAAGTAAATTGGTCCCGTTTCATGGGTTGGTGGAATTCTTTCAGCTTAACTGCTGGACACCATGTACTTTCATATGTGCAAAAGAAAATGGCACCTTTCAGTATAAGTTAGTATACAATAAATTTCAAGTCATTTGTAGGAAATTTCAGCTCTCTGTTGATAAAATAGACATAATTTATGAATTCAAACAAGGTGTATAATTGCAGCAAATCATCAAAGAAACATATTTAACTCCAATTTTTATATATACAAATAATGCATATGGCCTATATATCATTTGCAAATGAATTATCCAAAAATTTAAATTAATTTAATAACTTTTCCCCTTGTAGGCCATTTATAACTGATAAAGTCTTGAAATATTTTTTGAGAACCCTTAGAAATCATCACAGTAAGTCACAGAAAATTTTAACATGAATTTAATAATTCAGACCACATATTTAAGTATACAAAAATTTTGTTCTTAGAATCCTATATTTCAAAACTAAAATTTCATCCTGGCAGAGCTTTGACTCTTTTCATTGAGAATTTCAGGAGTTTATGGTGACTCTACAAACATAAATTACATAGATTACAACAGCAAAAACAATCATACCTCATTTGACGGTCTAAATCTCACAGCAAATAAAACAGAAGAAACTCCCTTTAAAGTGACATGAGATTTATAGCATTAGAATTAAATGCCTAACCACTGCATTACACGAGTAATGAAAAACATCCCATTCTGTGTTTGTAATTAATGTTTGATACTGACTGTGTGTAAGGGAAGAAGAAACAGCCTTATTAATGTGAATGATACTTTTTAACAACTGGAAGGATGACTACTGTCCCTACACACATTAAAAGAATTTTTTGTTGGAAATACTTCCACAATTAGCATCATAAGTTACTGAATTTTGATAAAGTAATTACAGAAATAATTATTATAAATGTTAACCATTATCAGACATATTAAAAGATACAAAACTAATCAAATTTTTGTTTCTGGTGAAAGAATGAGAAAGCATTCATGAAGATGATGCCAAATTACAACTAACAATAAATGTAAAAAAAAAAATAAGCAGATCTTGGATTGAAAATTCATAAATGTCCAATCAACTACCTAAACTAAATGCATAATTATCATTTATAATTTTAATTATCATTAATTTTATTTTCAGCAGAATTGATCGATTTTAAAAAGTAAATTCCTTTGATATCAATTTGCATTTAAAGTTTGAAAAACAAAAATGGTTAGAGAAAAGATATTCACAAGCTTAATAAAAGATAAACTGTGTTACCACCAAGTAAGCAAACAATATAACAAATTAAAAACAGTAAAAACATTTAATTCAGGCTTTTGTATGATAATTACAATAATAATAATAATAATAATAATAAACTTTCCCAACAACCCAATTTATTAAAATAAATAAAAAAAAATCCAATGAAAGCACAGCTAAGTAAATTACATAAGTAAACCATACACACATTCAGATTATACGCCCAATTCTCCATTATGCTATTAGTTCCGAAGTATCAGGGGATACAGATCCATAAGCTCTAATAAACGATTTTAATTACCAGAAAACACTGCAACCAAAAAGCCTCATCAACAATTCAAAGTTAGAAGCATTTACTAACATCTTCACATTTAATTGCATAAAAATTATGATCACAAATTGAAAATATGTTTACATGTACCTTCCATGTATGCAATCATCATTTTACGACTAGTTCTCTGAAAATCCATTTTTGGCCATTTGAAGTATTACTACATGGTCGTAAATGTAATTCTCCTTTATGGTGACTTAGTTCCAAGCATTTTCGATGCAATTTATGATACAACATTTTTGATGTCTGCAACAAAAATTATTATATGTAATACAAATACAGATATTACCACTGGCATGAAAAGAATAACTAGCACTCAAAATATTACTCACTGAATTATATTCCCAAGGACCGTCAACAGATCCCAGAGAACAGAAGACCAATTTCATATGACTAGTATCTGCATTAATGCATCTTTCTCCAACAGCAAGCTGTCCTTCAGCATTTAAGCGGAAAATCTGATAGCAAGAGTATGCCATTAATTGTACTGCACAATCCAATAAAAATTTGCATTTAGGTGAAATATGAAAATTTCATTCATAGAGTGTTGTGTTAACCCTTAACTGGGTGGGGAGGAGGTGACACATTTGGACACAATTGGGAAGGTTGAAAAATTTCTAATAAAAATACTACTATAAAATTTTGCTTATACATTCTTACCATTTTCTTAGGATAAAAAAAATAATTTTTAAATTTTATGAAATATATTATCATTAGTTAAACATTATTTCATAACATACAGTTTTTGTCAGAACATTAGTCTGAATAAAACATAAAATTAGTTATTTTAGTAGTAAACTATTACTAGTTTATTAAACCAAGCTCTTTGCCCGATTACAGGAGCTGTGAAGTCTACACCTATCAATGCAGTGTTATTGTTGGCAGAAAATAAACTCTCTCACATGAAAAGAGGGCCTTAGTACCACATAGTCAAGCTTAAGAAATTAAAAACCCAGAATGGATTTATTCAAAAAGTCCTGGACATTAAAAAAGATGAGATTCCAGGTAATATACAATCACTCTTGACAATTAGAAAGCCTTTGGAGGTGATTAATTTTGAAGTAAGGCTAGACCTAGTGGAAAACATTCATAGAAAGAGAGATGTTTCACCAAGTGTTTTGAACTGTCTCACTTTGGAGACCATTGCAGTTAGATATCCACCTACTCAGTGGCTGCAGATTTTTATTGACAATTCTCAGTTTGACCACTATTGGAGCTGATGTGTTTTCAGATCTTTTTTCTTTTTAACACTCCTGCAGGATACACTGATATCTCCTTTCATAGTGAAGTAGTAGCCATATGTATAGCCCTAATGCAATTATTAGCTATCTATTACAAGTTTGGAAAGACAGTCATTTTTTCTGATTCTCATGCAGCCATTTAATCAATAAGCTCTGTTGAACACCCATTAACACCTGAAATTTTGCAATGTCAAGAACTCCTGAAAACTCTCACTTTAAAGGGGAAACAAATCGTTTTCCAGTGGGTGCCTGGCAATGAACAAGCAGATTTCCTTGCAAAAAGAGGCGCCAGCTTACTACAACGTCCTAATACAGCCATTTCGTATTGCAGGATTAAACTGTTTTAAAAAATTCATTTACATCTAATATCTTACATGATTTTCAGAATCATACAACCTTAAAAAGTTGGCCCTGTCCAAGATGCAATGCAGTTGTGGCTTTCCATCTGTCTACAAGACATGACTGCCTTGCCACCCACCTGCATGCATAGGCTTTTCAACTGATCCCATTTATGCACTTTGTGAATTTGGACACGGAATGGACAGGGATTACCTGCTCTGATGTGAGGCTCTTCTTGTCTTACAGAAGAGTCGAGGTACTGGGAGGCAAGAACGCTGTTTAGGCAATGACTTCGGTCTTTTTGTTGTTAGTTCTTTTGTTTGTAACCTTTTTTTTATAAGATTTTAATTCTTTGTAACTTTTTAGCTAGCCATTGGAAATAAAACATCTTGGTGAATGGGCTGGCTGCATGGGAGTTTTTGTCTCCCCAAGTGTAACGTGAATACAAGCCAGTTTCCTTTAAACAGTTCTCTTCAAACAAAGTTCTTAATTTATGCAAATGGCCCTTCCATGCCTTGCCATAATCCATAATAATCCTAATAAAAAAATTTAGTCATTCAACCAGCCTTTCCCCCCTTTATCCTTCTCCTTTCTCTCTCAGATTAGTTTAATTTTAGTCTGCTACTTGACTTCTTTCTGTCAGAGATTCACTTTAGTTCTCAGATATTTCCATGTCTTAAAATATTCTTATCTTAGGTCCCTTAGAATTCCATTCTTAAGTACACACACCTGCTGTATTTAATTTACGTACTACAAATTTTGGCATTTGTTACTAATGCAGAATTTGGAACTGAAAATAATGTGTGAGTAAAAAATCTTTAGAATTAGAGCTTTTTTATATGGAAAAGAAAAAAATTATGGTAGGAATAGAAAGCACTTTCTACTTCTTTGCATATGAAGTTATTGATGAGGAGTCAGTGTAAAGTACTGAAGTTGAATTCTGTATCAAAGAGCTGGGCCAATCTGTCATTCTTATAAAAGTTCTCAATTACAGAAATCAACATCAAACTCAAATCATAACTATGATTTAAGTAACTTACTTGATTTCCACCAGAACCATGACAATGGCTCATTCCAACAATAGATGGTGGATGAGAGCTCATAGTATCTAAGCACTGACCAGTTAGCATACTTCTAACCTGTGATGCAAATGATTAAAAATAACAATAAGCATTAAACAATAAGTGAACACAAAGTCATTCAGAGAAAAGACAGTGAATAAATAATGAATAAATCAAATAACATTTCCATTACGTCTGAAGTAGACTGAAGGTAAATAAATTTTTATTTCAGCATGAATATAATAAAAGTAGGTGAAATTAAACTTACTGATGCAGTTAATTTAGTTTTTCTTTGTAACCAATAGTGAAAAATCTCAAATAGTCAACAAATAATAATAATAAAATTCTAAAAACAATAAAAGATATAAAGTTGACTACATAGTTGCCACTAGCTACTTGATGAGTTTACATAAATAGTTGAAACTATGAAGCAGTGGTTTAACTCACTGAAAATTAGTGAATTTTTCCGATATTTCAGTTGAAGAAATAGACTTTTATCAAAATATTTCCCATGAAGTTTAAACATTTTACTACTTTTATAATTTTGATTTCTTTGGGCTGAAATACAAAACTGATGAATACTGAAATTATAAAGTTTTTAAAGCCTTCCAGTATGTTAAAAATTAATTACTTTATTGGAAATAATAGAGATGCTAATATTTCTATATTTGCTTTTCTAATTTATTGAAATTAATACATTTCCATCTGCAAGGGATAATTATGTTGAATAAGTCTTTGATAGAAAATCACAGTTGGAAATTTAATCCCAAATTTGGAAACTGCATCCAGTTTGTAAATTTGTGTCTGCAAAAATTATCCAGAAAGCTTCTTCAGTTGGTGAATTGCATTTCCTTGAAGCTTTTCATATTCACTAATATTTATCTTGATTAGTCAATGACTTTAATTCATTTCTTTCTAATGCCTTTAAAATTATAGTAACTTAATTTTCTTTAATATTTTTGTGGACAGATGGCACTATCTTCTTGTTCAATTTATTCTTTTGCTTTTAATATAAATATCACTGTGCCTTCTGCATATGTTGTAGACTCCTGATGAAGAGGGACTTGTACCTATTTGTCTTTGAAACCAGTAGAACTTTAATTAAAATCTATGCCAAACACAAGCTTATTATTTTGCCTGGCTTTAAATAATAATTTTATAAAGTGTATTAGAGCTCATACAAATAAGCATGTATTAGCACTTGTTATTATTAATACTGATATTGAAATACAAGACCTATGTGATCCCTGTGCAGACATCACAGTTATTGAACAATCTTATGTTCCAGCTGATATAATTATTAGAGATGGCCCATCTGCTCCAGAACCAATTCATTTTACTGAACAAATGATCAATTACTCTGGCAAAAACGGAATGGCAATTCTTTAACAGTTCATCGATAGGTGTTCTTAGGAAGCATGCCAAAAATTTGATTCCTCTTAAATGTAACACTCGCATTATTATTTACCGGAAATGTCTCTGATCTATTTTTTATGTGTGTTATGTATGTATATATATATGTGCTTTTGGCTTGCTGGTGTTCTATTTAGTATATATATATATAACATAAAATAAACTTATGCATCTCAGCGAAGCTGACCACTCCTGTTTGCAAATGGATGGAGAATTTTTACCCAATCTGGCTGTGCGAGGATGTGTTTAAAGTATGTAGATTATAAGAACTGGCTTCTCTGATTCCCAGTTGTCAGTGCTCCAACACTAATTGCAGATCTGGATTCTTCGGAGTTGTGATTATTTGCTTCATCACTCCTCCTGCTCCAGCTGTGGATCTGATTCCGATGGAGTTCTCATTATTTGCTCTTTTCATCACTCCTGCAGTCTTGATTATTTGTTTTTTCCGCTTCCTCGGAGTTCTTTTGAATTTCATTTTAGTTCTTTGAACACTGTGTATATTAGTATAGCTATGTATATTAAATAAATTAAAATAATAAAATTATATTTTTATTTATTTACTTATTTTACTAACACCTTGTAGACAAAAGCTGTGAATTTCTCTTTAATCTTCTTTAGAATCAGCATATATTTATAAACATAAAATTTTCCATCTAATGTATTTTTTCAAGGTTACAGAACAAAATGTGGATCCTTCTGAATAGAAGAACCTAGACTGATATTTAGTATCATTTTGACAAAAAAAAAAAAAAAAAAAAAAAAAAAAAAAAAAAAAAAAAATATTGCAGCAGAAAATTTCCCGTTATTTGGGATCTGCCTCTAATCTAAAAATTTATTTTTACACTGTGTTTTATGGGGGGGGGGGAATCTGAAAAGTTTCATATTTTAAATTACATCCAAAGGTGTGTTTTTTTAACATTTTGTGAGTTACCTTTATTTATTAAATATCACGTTCTTTGCACTTAAACCATAAAATTCAATTCAAGAGGAATATCGCAAAATAATTCAAAATTCAGTATATCTTTAGAATTTCCGATACACAATCTCATACGCTGGAGATAAAAATGTTTTTTTCTGTACAACGTTGCCATTGCTCGCTTTGAAATCCTTCAGTTTGTTACTAAAAAATTCGTTAATGTTTTACAAAATATGAAATCGATAATGAAAGAAATTCCAATTTCAAATTTGAGCTTCCAGATGCCCATATTCGCAGTAGGATTACGTCATTCAAAATTTGATGGCTCTAGGTACCATTGTTTTATAACAAAGCAAGTAACATACATACATTTATGCAGATTCTTAATTATTTAATTTCTTTAAATATAATACAGGGTGATAATATTTCATTGCAACAATTTCAAAAGTGAAACGGACATCCAGAGGGATTCAACGCAAAATCGCAAAACGAAAACAATAGTCCTTCAGGGACAAAACCAGACTAAAAAAAAAAAAAAAAACTTATAGTAATAAAATAATGTAATCTTTAACGAAAGTGAGTTCAGTTTTAACTATTTTTCAACTTTTATTTTTTTATTTCAGAATTTTATTGTTGTTCAATGTAGAAAGACGTTTTTAAGGAATCTCAAAAGTACAGTTGAAAGAAATCAGTCTAGGAAGTGAGTGATTCCAGTGATCTTACTCCTTGTTCATTTCTTTCTGTTTTCTCCCCCATCTCTGTACACTGCTCTTTGATCCATGCCTATTCCAAATGCATTCATTAAGGTCATTGTCAGCAAGCAGTGAATCGTTAAAAAGAACTGATTCATTTCACTGAGAGAATGGTTCCAATCTGATCCCTTAATGGAGCAGTTTTGCCCATCTCTAGTACTTATTCATTCACAGACTTATGGATCAAGTAATAATACATTTATGCAGAAATAAATTGACCATGAAATAAATTTTTTGGATTTCTATGAATATTAACGCTGGTAACAGAGAATTTATAATGTCCAAAGGTGAAATTTGCACCCAGCTTTCATTTCCACCTATTTTTGAGATTCGACTGTCAGCAGCAAAATGCACTTATATATCTTTATCCACTTCTGCGGCACAAATGGATTAATGCATCAAAACCTAGCATTAACTGTATGACTTCTAGAGAATTCTCATTATGGCTATTAGATGATGTTATTTTGTCAGAAAAAAATGACAAGTACACTTACACATCAAACTAAATTTATCTCTAAATCTGCAGGTCTATCTACCATGCAACACACTCAAATAAATGCAGTAACTGAAAAATCTGCTGACGTGTTTCATTCTGATGATGATAATATTAGACTATGTCCATATGTGGAATTCAAAATAGAATTACAACGTGACCTGGCAAGCAAAATCCGATTACTGATCATCTTTCCCATTTTCCAACATCATTGGTTTGTTTAACAGTTACTGTAAGCTATAAATCACGAATTTGTGCAAAATAGATGGATAATGACTTTTCTCAGTACATTTTTTGCTTAAAGAAGAAAACTTTAGTAAAGACAATGTTAACCAAATGCAATTATAACATCAATAACATTCTCTTTGCGTGAGTAAAGAACAATGGATTGAAATGTGTAGTAATAATTCCGAAGGCAATACAAGAATAAACTTGTAAGCAAAAACTGCTTACAATTTACAGCAATGCTACTGACGGCCCAAATGTGCAAGAGTATTGTAAAATAGACATCTGAAGCTGCCACGAATGTCAAATTGGCAACAGCCAAACTGCCAGTGCCTTCAGTTTATAGCAACAACTGTTGATTCCAACAACAATGTTGGGAGACTGCATCGGCTATCATCTGACTGCCACAAACACTAACATGCTTGTCCAGACTGAAAAGCTCACATGCTATGTGGTTACAATACCTTCTGCATCTTTCACTGCACATAAAATGATGCTGTCCTGTGTCACATCATACTTCGATACGGGCCGCCAAGCATGTACAAGATTTACCAGAAAGTTCCATCTGATTATGTTATTTCAAGTTTCAATGTATAGGCATGTGGTCATATGAGGTGTATATGGCTGTCTCTCTTTATCATTGCATTTATACAGAAGTTCTTCTAAATTAATCGAAAGAAAAGCATCTTGTGTCATTATTAAATGAGACAAGATCATGTAAATACGGCTAAAAATAAATAAAATTCATTTACAACATTATACTTTGTACGAATTCTAACAAGGAAGAAATGCCACAAAAGCATGTTGAAATTCAGTGAAAGTTTTAGTGGAGATGCAATTTCGGACAGAATGTACAAGAGATGGTTAAAAAAGTTTGAAGCAGGTGACTTTGACCATGCTCTGAGCAGTCATCTTTGATTGATGAAAACATTGACAAGACCATAGTAAAGCAGGATTTTTTTTACATTGGAGACTGCAAAAAAGACTGCAACTCAACAAACCATCTCAGATCAAGCTGTGAAACAAAAATCGATCTATTAAATATTCAAGAGGGATGAAGATCATGAAGAAGGATTAAGTGAGAATATTTTTGCACGACCGAATCGTAATGTGCACATGTATGCTTGCTTGGAATAAAAACAGATGATAACTGGTGATGAAAAGTAACACTGTTAAGAAAAGAGCACAGAATCCACACAACCTGCCCCCTCCACATCTAGGCCAAGCTCCAGATTGAATAAGAGAATGCTATGTATATGGTCGACGTTCAAGGACCAATATATTATGAGGTTTTGAAACCTAATGAAAGCAGTCAAAGAAAAGAGGACAGCAATATTCAATAGAATCATACCATACTGCATTATGATAATGCAGACTATATACTGCTTTGGCAACTAATCAGAATATCACAGAGCTAGAATGGAAAATTCTCTCACATCCACTTTACTTCCCTTACTCAGCACTTTCCAATTATCATTTGTCTCCTTGTAGAATTTTTTAAGGGGAAAAATTCAAAATTGAAGCAGATGTCAGAAGAGCACTATTTGAGTTCTTCGCCTCTAGAACAAGGTATTTTTCAAAAATGGTATTTACAAATTACAGTCCCATTGGCAAGAGGTCATAAGTAATGATGGAGATTATACTATACAGTATGTACACTGAACACACACACACAAAAAAAAAGGGGGGCAGTTCTAATCCTCTGTTCTACTGGCCTGATTGACAAAATTCAACTTGTGTTTTTCATGTCTCGAAATTAACATTGAGGAGCTAAAATTTGGAGAGCTAATTTTTTAAAAACTTATTGAGTGATCTTTACAAAACTTGGCAGTTTGGTATAATTTGAGTCGCAGAATTGAAATATGGGGGATTAAAAAAAAAGAGGCATGTTATTTCAGGAAAAGTCCGATTTTGTGTCAAAATACATGTGTTACAATGACGCTATATATAAATCTAATATATATCCTAAGTCGTGCTTTCGAGACATGAAAAACGCAATTTGAATTTTGTCAACTGGCCCAGCAGAACAGGAGATATAGAACTATCAAAAAAAGGAAAAAAATTTTTTTTTTTTTTTTTTTTTTTTTGTGCAGTGTACTATTAAAAGCATGAAAATTATATTTTCTTTCACTTCCCAAACAGACAGAATATTCCAGTAGACCATACATTTACCTGATATAACAGCTGCATTTACCACATGCCCCCTTAAACAGCCATTTATGTAAAAATATAGGATCACACAATCAATGAAACACCTTATTCGCTGCAAGCTTATACAACGAACCAATGACATCAAAGTGTACACTTTGGGGAGGGGACAAAAATTCAAATAACAGGGATGTGTTACTGGCAATTGATACCATAAGACAAAATTTTATCACAAGATCCCAATTTTATTTTCTTCAAGCTGTCTTTTGGCTGCCCAAATTTCATTTCGAGAAGGGTGTGTGTATGCGTAAGGCTCACAATTGTGTTTTGTATTGCAAGGCTAGAAAAAAGAAATGCTTACTTGAATATGTGTGGCAACAGGAGTTGCTGGATTAGATATTGTCAGTTTCAATAAAATGTTGCAGGTTCAAATAGTTTTGCATTTGCATTTTAATAAACAAATGCTAGTCAACTTCAGCTCTCCATTCCGATATTATTTCAATACATTACGTTCCTTTATTAAAGAACTTTTTCTAGTAATGGCTACTGGTATATCTTTGTGTTTACTGAAGACACTGTCAGTGACACTTATTCACTTAACTTGAGATACTTCTACTTTTTGCAGACATAATAAATAATCACAATTTTTAAAGCATAATTAATAATTATAATTTTTAATATTTATTCCTTAGACTGTTAAAAAGCATAATTCCTCCCTCACTTCATTCAGATGCATTTAATGCGCACCAATAGGCAGCAGTGAAATCACTGAACATTGGTATTTTGTCACGAATTCAATTCCTGGCAAATGGCTCGAAGGAGATTTCATAGTCTTACGGTTTTTTAATGACTATGGTGAATATGAGTCAATTCTGAAAAAATCTTCAACGAAGGCATCCTCCCTTTAGGCAGACAGCACTTGTGTGCTTTCTCATAATCCAAACAATCTACTCAGATTCATTCAGTATTAAAGACTTTAAAACAAATGAATAGAACTGTTTGATGATACATTTAAATCTTCTGTTTTTATGGCTGATCACCATTACCTCAATCAAGTTATAAAACATTGGTTAAACATTAGAATAAAACTTTAAAAAAAAAAAAAA
>KK116783.1:268801-312053 GCA_000611955.2 Stegodyphus mimosarum
AAAAAAAAAAACTGAAAGGTTTCAGATTTTAAATTACCTCCAAAAGGGCTTTTTTTTTAACATTTTGCATGTTACCTTTATTTATTAAATATTACACACTTAAACCATAAAATTCAGTAAAAGAGCAGTATTGCAAAATAATTTTAAGTTTTACAAAATATGAAACCGTAATAAAGCAAATTCCAAATTCGGGCTTTCAGATGCCCCTATTCACAGGAGGATTACGTCATTCAAAATTTGATGGCTCTAGGTACTGTTGCTTTATTGCAATGTGAGAAACATATATACATTTATACGGATTTTTCCTTATTTAATTTCTTTAACCACATTCATTGCCATAAAAATTTGCACACCAAGAAATAATTGTGGGATTGTAATGAAACTTGGCATGAAGGTACATGTGGGGTAGATATGCAAATGATTAGAAATGCAGCATGATTGCACATTCCGTAATGCCACTAGAGGGCATTGAACATCGTTCTTCTTGGAGTATAAAACAGGTAAGCAGAGCTTGTTTAAAGTGTACTTAATCTTTTGCTAAGGAAATGCTGAGGTAGACATGCCGTCACGCCGCCATCGAAACCAATATCAGCAGCTGTCAGAGTTCGAGAGGGGAAGAATCATCGGGATGATGGAAGTTGGGTGGTTATCTCAGTGAGTGGCTCATCAGGTAGGTCGTTCTGATTTTACTGGGAGGAGGTGTTGGAACCAGTGGAAAGAAGAGACGTCATTTTCACGGCGTTGAGAGACCAGTTGTCAAGAAGACTGTCACATCATATGTCACGCAAGCACAGAGCCAACTGCCTCATTGGCCACTATCCAGACACAGGCAGCAACTAACGGGCCTCTGTGTCTACCCGAACCATCGCAATGCACCTGGTTGAAGGACATATGGTATCGTGGCACCCATTGCGTGTGCTGCCAATGACACCCACCCACCAACGCCTCCGTTTGGAGTGGTGTCACACATGACAGGATTGGACTTTAACGGAATGGAATTAGGTCATCTTCAGCGACAAATCTAGATTCAATTTGGCCAGTGATGACAATCGTGTTCGTGTGTGGAGGCCCCATGGTGAACGCCTCAATCCTGCCTTCCACAGTTGGTGTGTTGGCATGGGATGCCATTGCTTACGATACACAGTCACCCCTAATATTGATCCATGGTACAATGACAGGCCATCGGTAGGTCTATGACATCCTGCAGCCACATGTGTTGCCACTCATGGCAGGGCTCCCAGGAGCCTGTTTTCAACAAGACAATGCTTGGCCACGGTGCACGGATCTCACAAGACTACCTCCACCACATTAACACCCTTACCTGGCTGGCTCGATCCTCAGATTTGTCACAAATCAAGCATATCTAGAATCATTTTGGACATCAAGTTGGACATCCTACAAGATTGGACAAAGTAGAGGCACGTTTACAGTAACTGGGGAACGAGATGTCTCAGTGATTGTATGCCTCAGTGACCGCTCGTATCGCATCTCATTCGCACTGGAGGTTGTCCAACTAAGTACTAAAATTTCGTTTATATGCACTTTTTTCTCTGATTTTCTAATTACTTACTTATATCAAAGTAGTACTTACATATGTAAAATTTCGTTTCATTCTGATAACTCTTTCTTGGTGCACAAATTTTTATGGCAAGGAGTGTATAATACAGGGCGATAATATTTGGTGGCAACAATTTGAAAAGTGAAACAACGCTTATATTGAATCAACGCAAAATGCCAACATTAAATTAATAGTCCTTCTGTGCAAATTGTCCCTTTGGACTAAAAAAATTCTTACAATAAATTACAGAAAGTTACAATAAATTTACAGACTAAGAGGAAATTACTAACCTCTCCCCAAAAAAGATTTTTGGGTAATAAAGGAAATTTATGAAGCACATCATAAGCTACATTTTCCATATACCATTTGAAGGGTTTACATTGCAAACGCTCTCGAATTGCTAGCTGTCCACTGATATCTCCATGATCATATTGTCTAGCCATTGGTTCACGAGTATAAAAATATTCTTTATATTCATCCATCCAAACTTCCACAACTCTTTTGTAATTCTAAAACAAAACATGAAAAACAAAAATACAGCCACATTATACTATTTGAAAGCTCAAGTTGAAACACAGTTTGAGTTTTATTTTTAATAATTTTGATACTGTTTGCAACATCAAATGTGAGCAATATCATGACTAATAAAAAAATTTCAGTACGTATTCTTTTGAGAGCATTATTTAGTATTTCCATAAATTTAAAAGCATGACTTAGTTATAAAAAGCAACAATACACTGTCATAGCAAATCAAAAGCACAAATTCAATTAAATATGCTAAATGGTATGAGGTATTTTAAGGTAGCTGAGGTTATTTATGAGATGTGATTCTGAATTTTGTTTGTACTGTATTTAAAATATACATCTGCAGTGTACACACTTGACAATTTTGAAATCTAAAATTTTAGTTCTTATATAAAATGTTACTGAGATTTAAATTTATACTAAACTTCATCAGTGTTAAATAGATCTATACTGGATTTAAGACCATGATGCACAAAACACAATAATAATTTCAATCACAGAAATTAAATGAAAACTTTATTTGGTAATGAAACAGGAATCATTCCAAAAGAGAGAGAGGTGAGGAGCAAAAGAAATTAAATAAAAATCCATGCAAAATCTTCCATAAACTTAAGTTATAAAGTACACAACTGTTACTTACTAAAGTTACAATTGGCCCTTTGCGCTTTTCAGCTAATTTACCAAATGAATAGGGCATAAAGCCTCGATATATGTGACCAACTCTTGAGCATGGAACCCATTCTATACTTCCACCACACTGCCAAATCTACATGTTTAAGGGAAAAAAGTCATGAACAAATTTGACTTGCACACAATGCAATGTATTCATTATATACCTAAGCAAAAAATAAATAAAAGGCAAACAAAACATACCTTGAATGACAATTCAAAATTTTCTCCTCCCCACACTAAAAGACCAGGATCATATGCGCCAAGTTCTAAGAAATATTCTCTATTTATTGCAAACAAACCTCCAGCATGTGTTGGTGATCTATAAAAGAACCAGAAAAGTTGCACGAAATTTTTTTAAGTTAGAATAAAAGTCATCTAACATAGAACCCACTGAGCATGGAATTTACCTACAACACAGACAAAAGGGCATTATCTTATATCAGAAAAGGCAAATGCATGTGGACACAGCCAGGTGAGACATTCAAAGGGATTCTCCTTTTCCCTCCTTTCCTTTTGCAACGTGAAAGCATGGACAATTTTCCCCTTATTTGCGAAAAAAAAAAGGGAATTTTATTGCTTAGCAGCGATTATGTCACAATTTATTATTTTTTTCATTAAAGCAAAGATGAGTTTTCTGCTCTGAAGTTTATATTTATTTTAAAATACTGCACATGTGTATTATGTGCACATTAATGTTTAACAATTTTTTTACCCAAATCTTTGAGTATAGTGAAGTTTTAGATTAATTTATAAGTTGATTTATTTTGTTAATGCTACTGCTAATTGTTATGCATAGTTTTGAGTTATGCTGTACAATAAAACAATGAAATGATTTATCCACTTTCGCTTAATCTTTATTTAATATTATTTATGCATCATTTAATTTCGTTTAAGCTTATTGGTAAGTCTTAAAATGTATACACAGCTTTAAATTAAAATTTATTTTCAACTTTTTAATTCTCCTATAAAAAGTTAGCATCAAATGATATCATTGGTATTGGTTAATATCAATGAATCTATCTATATTTATGATGCCTTAAATTTAACTAATGCTGCCAATGCTTAATGGAAGATTATAATTTAATGGGTATATTGGAAATGGATCCTTAATCATTTAGTAGGAGTGACTGTGAACACATTTAAAAATCTTGAAAAATATTGCACATTAAAATCTGACATAATTTCAAAGAATTATGCATACTTTTGTGAAATATTTACATACATGCATACACACACACATTGCCAAACTATTAATTTTTAAATTTCATTATGCTTCACTACATCAATTCATATAGTTGTCTATTTATTTAGTTTCTCAAGATTTCTTTTAAATAATTGCTGAATTAAACTTGCTTTTTGGAATGGGGGTTACTGTCTGAGAAGTACAACATCTATATTTCTTCTTTGCTAACAATTGAAAATTCAGTATGATCAGCAATACATTTGATCCAGATAGAGTCAACTTCTCATTTACCCCTATAAGTATTAGGTTAGAACTTGCAGAATTTTGATAAGCTGTCCAGTTATGCAATAAATTATCCCTAAAACTTTCACCAATAGTTATCCGGGAGCTTTTCTGACCCAAAAGTTTCATACGTATTTTTGTGTAATGAGAATAAGTAATATTTCAATCAAGTGACAAGTGACGGAAGACGTGGACACTGTCCCTTTACTATAATGGTTAATCAGTACAGCACCACGTCCGCCATTGTCCAGAGCAGCCGATGGGGTTCACTGCCATATAACTGTCCGTGCCCCAGTATTTATTGATAACAAAAAAAAAAGTACATGGCCATACAGGGGCGTTTGTAACATACTACTTTCACATTGAAATACATTCAAATAATGCTAAATTAATAATCAATAATACTGTTAACAATATATTACAATAAGTATTACAATACTCAATTATACAATATATTACAAGTCTAATTGTGCTGTGCAAACATTGTGCTACATTCCTCCATAGTGCACTTAGCACCCTGATACTACGCACATAGTGCTACTCAGTACAATAAACTAATAATGTCGTACTAACATAATAATAATAGCACCACCAGTAAAATCAGTAATAATACTGAAATATATTACACATTATTATGCACTCATTTACAAGTGTTCTCTCAAATATGTAACTGAATACTCATAGTCAGTGTTCCATCAGTATGGCACACACAGTTCGATAATTATGAATAGTGCTTTTCATGCACATTGAGACACGTTACAGTACTAATTTCAGGATCTATACTACCAATACTATTACATTAAGTTAAATGGTAATTTACAGTGTCTCCTCAAGCACATAAGTACACATAGTCGATGTTTCTGACAGTTTGGTACACATAGTTCGGGGGTTATACCAATAGTGTCGTTCACTGATATTGAGATGCATTGCAATACTAATTCCAAGATCAGTACTACCAATACTACTGCTAGTAATTCTGATATATATTTCACATAGTTATACAGTAATTCATAAATGTCTTCTCAAGCATGTAAGTGCATGTACATATTCAGCATTTCTGAACAGTTTGGCACTGATGAAGCATAAGGTAGAGGGTACGTGCATGATTTTTATTATAACGATCAGATAGTTGATAGATATTTGATTGTTAGTGTATTCAATTGCAAGTGTCCTTTCAAGCACATAATTACATGAACATAGTCAGTGTTACTAAGCTGTTTGGCTGTAAGATTGGAGTCTAACGCAGATAATTTGTCCATGATTTTTGTTATTTTTCCCACAAGATATTTTTGTTTAATTATAAATTTACAAAAGGCTTGTCTGTTAAGCTCTGGTAAATGAATATGATGCTGCTCTGTAAGTGGGCAGTCTGTGAGATAATGATCCGGGCTGCCTATATTACCATAAACACAATTATCTGTTTCTGCAATTCTGAATTTTTCAAAGTACTGCGGAAACGGGCTATGCCCTGAGACAAATCGGACTAATAGTGAGTTTCCTATATTGCATTCGAGATGTACCTTTGGAATAAAATAAGCTGTCCTTCATCCTGTATTGCTGATATTCCATTCATTTTGCCATGTGCCAATAGCTTTCTGCCGGAGTGATTTTGTTTGAAGTGTGACATTGGCCAGAGTATATGATACTGCATTATATTATGTTCTGTGAGATTTTCAGCTGCTTGCTTTGCTAAGGTATCAGCAAATTCATTCCCTACCTGATCTGCATGCGCTTTGACCCATTTGAGAAAATATTGGCTATTGTAGTTTTCTCTTAGTATCTTTTGTACTACAGTTACAGTAGGCGAAGAGTGATCGGGATTATTGATTGCATATATCCAGGATAAACTGTCAGTAAATATGATAGCTCTATTATGATGTTGTTGTACTAGGTAAGTTAATGCTTCTTTAATAGCCAAAATTTCGCTCTGGAAGACAGCATTATTTTCATGCAAGTATCCTTGCCAAGTATGTAGAATGTCTTGGTTGACGACTGCAACCAATGTACTTCCTACGCCATTATCAATTTTTGATTCGTCTGTATATAGGCATACCTTAACTTTTGGATCTGTTGCGTTTTGGTTCAGTATGTGGACTCCAATTCCTTTTTTGGCTGGATGCAGTTGGGCATTAATTAGAGATCCTTCATAATTCGAAGGGTTATAAATCTCATCTTTGTATTGAGCAATTTGACGTAATTGCTTCATGGTTTGCCTAGCTGCCTCTTCTTCAGTTCTAATGTGTAAAGGGAGTAAGTAGTCCAGCAAGAACATTTACGGCATCCGAAGAGATTGTACTATAGGCCTTAGTAATCAGTAGTGCAAATGGTCTTTGAATCATGCTTAAGTACTTGATTTTTCAGCCATGCATTGGTGACACCCATGCAACACATCCATATGTAATGATTTTTTTAATTATTGTTTGGAAGAGAATTTTTTGAAAAGGATGACTGATGCCCCACTTATTGCCTTGAAATTGTTTTAAATAGTTAGCTATGGTCACTGCTCTTTGTTTCAAATAGAGGAGGTGTGGAATCCAGGTGAGTTTGGTGTCAAAAATGACTCCCAGATGGTGCAAGGTTTTTACTACTTGTATGCGTTGACTGTTAATGCAAATTCTGGGCTGTCTGGCAAGTGAGCCACCTTTTTTCGAGAAAAGTATAATTTTTGACTTGTTATCAGCTATCTTTAATTTCCGCTCTAGACAAAGTTGATGAAATTTTTGACAGACTTCATTACAATTCCTTTGCAGTTCATCCCGAGTCTTATCCTTTACTATGAATGTACATCATCTTGATACGCATGTACGCTTGCATAGCCAGGCCAGGATGTCGCTATGATATCACTGAAGGTAACATTCCACAAATGTGGTCCCGCACAGGATCCCTGCGAACAGCCCATAGTTTGTTGGTTTTCCAATATTCCACTATTATGGACAATGATGAGACGTCTGTCAGAGAGATAATGTGAAAGCACCTTGAAGATGTTGCTGGGGCAGTTAGCAGATCTTAAGGCTTCCTTTATTGCTGGCCACCACAGCATATCAAACGCACTTTTTAAGTCAATGCTGATTAGCGCTGCGTGATAGCCATGGTTACGGTTGTCATAAATGGCCTTTCGTATATCATTTAATGCATGTAACGTAGAATACCCTGTGTGGAATCCATACTGGCGTGGATGCAGATAATTTTTAGAGCATAGATGATGTTGAAGATGATTCATGATCAATTTTTCAAAAATTTTCCCCAGTGATGGTAGCAGGCATATAGGGCGATACGACGAGTCTTGAGGGTTGCAGTTCTTTTAAGGGAATAATACTTGTCCAACTTTGAAGGCCTGTGGAAATGTGCCTGTCTGTAACAGTTTGTTAAATAATTTAACGAAGAATGGCAAGTAAGCCCCCACTGCTATTTTCATTATTGCATAACTGATACCATCAGGGCCTGGGGCCTTCTTTTTTGGTAATTGTCTTAGGACTTGTTTTACCTCCAAGATGGTAAATTAGTAATCTGATGGTGTTGGAGGTGTATTGTTGTTATTTCTTATTTGTGTGTGTCTAGCTGTATCATCTTCCACGGAGTCTTGAAAAGTAGCAGCTGTATGTTGGTTGGAAAGAACAGGAGATGTAATCAGCTGAAATTGAGAAGGTTTAAAGAGTTTTTCGGAAGCTATCTTATATGGTATGCCACAGACATCAGTAGATTCCGTGCAAAATGTTCTCCAAAATTGCAGTGTGGATTGCACAATTAGCTTTTTATAGGCCACTCTTTCTATTTGAAATGTTACCAGTGTATTTGTTTGAATGTTGTTCCTTCTTTCTTGCTTGAGGCAACGACAAAGAGCTCTGCATTTCTGTTTTTGAATTTTTAGATCCTGCATCCACCAACTGATGTTTTGTTTTTTCTTAGCGGTGCGAGTAGGCAAGTGTTCATTACAGGTATTCTTTAAAATTGCCATTATGCCATTTGTTATGTCTTACATTTTTGCCGAATCATGTGCTTGTTCGAGTGAAGTTTCAAGTAAGGCAATTTTCTCCTTAATGGCCCTTGTAAGTGCACATATTTTACTGTTTGGCAGGTTATAGCAGCCAATTATCATGGTTGCAGTTGGGCTATTGATGTCAAAAGTAATGTTCCGGATGGCCATAATTAAACTGACAGTGCTCACAGTGTTCCATAGCGCGATCTATTTGCGAGAATGATGCGACATTTTGTAGGAAGATTAAACAAGATGGGGAACGAAGGATTCTACAAGAAAACAAATTAGTTCCAAAAGTCACCGCTAGGGGAATATTTGGCACTGTGTAATAGAAAATAGAGTTTTAACAAATGCGAATTAATACGGAATAAAATTACCTTTTATTATGCACATTTTCTGATTTAGTTCAAGTGCAATATGGCAACACTTTTAAAAAAATGTAAAATCTACATAAACACCGATAAAGTCTCATGATCTGCAATATCACCTACGCTGAGCAGAAGAAGAAGTTCTTTATTCAAATTTCACGTTAAATCCATTGGCACAGTGCCAGCTGCTTGGGTTTTAAAAGGCAATGTGTTACGTTTCAAATCAATCAGATTGAAAGTTTATGTGCGATGTCACCTTCTTTAGTCGAGCGTGCGTTACTGGTCAAATTCTTTTACCTCAACCAGTGCAATGCGTCATCTGATCTTCGTGCTTTTAGAACGCACAAAAAATGCATAAAGGTAACAGTCCTGTGTCAGTTAATGGGCTAAAAGCAATGGTTGCGATGTTTGAGAAAACAGGTTCTCTGAAGGTTCAGTCAGGCACAGGATGAAAACCTGTACCACAGGATGCAATCGAAGCAGTTGCCACGGCGATTGTCGACAGAGGACCAGACAATATTGCTGCCACCTCTAGCGCTCGTGGAGTAGCTCATATGGATATGCCTTACAATACGGTATGGAAAATCTCACGAAAGATTATCAACTTCTATCCGTACAAGAACAGCCGTGTACAGGAGTTACTCTACCCCGACCATGATAAGCGATTGACTTTTGCTCTCACCTTTCTTGCCAGAATGGAGGTGGATGCTGCTTGGCCGTGGAAAATCTTATGGGGAGACGAAGCCCACTTTTACCTGAATGGAACTGTAAATACCCAGAACTGCCGAATTTGGGATGACAAATCACCATATGCAGTCACAGCAATTCCCTTACATTCACCAAAGGTAACTGTTTGGAGTGGGTTTACAGCGGAATCTATCGTAGGTCCATTCTTCTATGAGAACATTACCCCAACAGGACCGGAAACCTGTTCTGTTACCGGAGAGAAATATCGCCACATGTTGAACAGCTTTGTCATTCCGGCACTTCAGCAAAGACAATGCCTGGGGAAAATGATTTACATGCAAGATGGAGCCCCTCCATACGTTGCTGTATGGGTGCAATAGATGCTACGATATAAATTCACAACAGAAAGAGTCATTAGCCGCTACTTTCCAACTGCATGGCCACCTTGGTCGTCTGATCTTACCCCATGCGACTTCTGGCTATGGGGGATTACCTTAAGTCCAAGTCTATCAAGGAGTGGTCCAGGAGCTGGCTACGTTGAAGGATAACATATCACGGACTGTACGGGAGATTCCTGCAGACATGTTACTTTCTGCTGTTGTGCATACTATGCACAGAATGCAATATGCGGTCCACAACAACGGCAGCCACATTGAACCTCATTTGAATGCAAAATAAAAGGTAATTTCCATATTGATTTGCATTTGTTAACACTCTATTTTCTATTGCACAGGGGCAAATATTCCCCTAGCGGTGACTTTTGGAACTAATTTGTTTTTTTGTGGAATCCTTCGTCCCCGTCTTCTTTAACCTTCCTACAAAATGTGGCGTCATTCTCGCAAATAGATCACACTACAGAACACTGCCAGTTTAATTATGGTCACCCGGTACTTGTGATCGGAAAGACTTTCAGTTTCTTCCACTTGCCAGTTTTGAATGTTTTGTGCTATAGAGAATGATGAAATAATCAAACCTAGCCAGCCCTGTGCCTATATGTGATCAAAAGTTGGTGGCACATCAGCAGTATTGTGCAATACCACACTGTTGGCAGCAATAAAGTCTTCTATAAGTTGACCTCTGGAGTCCGTCCCTGCATAACCCCATCCTGTATTATGGGCATTGTAATCTCCTGCCAGCAAGATGTTTGACGTCTTGAATCTTTGCAATAGGTCTTGGGAGTATCGAAGCGAGGTACTGATATTTGCGGTTGGCGGAGAATACTGTGAAACTAATACTGCAGTAAAGTTTTGCAACTAATAGTATGGAAACACTATCTCCTTGAGTGGAAATGATGGTAGGTGCCTAGTCTGGATTACAACACCTATAATTGCACATGGTGGAGAAGATGGATCGATACTTTGATAAACTGTCCATTTTAATGGGAAGCCTATTGCCTTCCCACTAAGTGTATAAGGTTCCTGTATAAACAGAAGATCAGCTGCTATGTTGGTAGCAAAGGTAACTAAGCGTGTAGGGGCAGATCAGGCATGTTTTAGATTGATTTGTATACATTTTAAAGGCTGTTCTCTTTGTAAATGCATTACATTTATGTGCTGTTGGGATTTTGGACTATTGCTTTCTATTGTGAGTTGGCTTGGGATGTGACACTCTTGGATGGAGTAAGTATTCAGCATTAATTCTGACATTATATGTTGTTTGTTGGTAACAGGGACAGTTTGAATTGTAGGCTGGGTGTTGATAATCGAGGTGAGTACCAAATCATTTATTTGAGTCGCTGCAGTTAATTACAGGCTGGCATTTCTGCTTTGCAGTCCTTAACATTGTGTAGTCTTGCACAGTAGGCGCAGAATTTCTTCTTACTTTGGCATTTGTCTTGGAGATGACAGAATTGTTGACACTTAAAGCATCTTTTAATTCCAAGGAATTCTGTAATTGTATGTGCTTGCCAGTCCATGTAGATTTTTCGAAGCTTGAGTGCTGCTGCAAATCTAGTGGTAGTACACTCAATGACCCATTGTACTCTGTTCGGACGTCATTCTTTGAGCCAGAAGAGAGGTTTGTAAAGAATTGCCGTAACTCCTGCAGTAGCACTGAGCTCAGCAATGAGTTCTTCAGGCTTGATCTGCTCAGAGACATTGTGTATGGTGCATCTGGGACGTCGCTTTTCTCTTCGTTTGACATCGGCTTTTTGTATATGCAATTTATTTATGCTGTCTTGCGTGTAACAGAAAACTTCTATACCTCCTTGTTGAGCCGGCTGTATTTTACTGACAGTAACAGGAATTTTACTCAGAAGAATCTTCTCCTGGGTGCTTATTATCCTTAGGCTGAATTATCAGACTTGGCTTACTAGAATTACATAAAATTTCTGCAAAAGTCTGTGGTTGGATGGGGAGGGGGGTTGAAAAGGTGGAGGGGGTGGAAGCACTCTTGATTGCTCGTTGCGACTCTGTTGATTACGAGCCGGATGTTGTTGTGAATGCGTATGAGCAATCTCACAGCACAGGAGGGTTGATGTGTTAATTTCTATTTCAGAGTAATCAGGCTTGATTATATTATCAGAGTCTATGAGAGCTAATTTTTGTAGAGCTGCAAGTGATGCTAGCAGTGGCTCCGTTAAATCTACTGGAGGAGGTATTTGCTTCGACGATATATGGTTGAAACTCTTCTTATGTTCTCACAAAGTACACGCACCTTTTCCTTGTATGCAACGTCTGAATCAAGAAGCACTGAGGGGTCTAATTCATTCTGTTGTAATGCTATATCACTGTCAGCTGAAAGTATTGATTGTCGTGACATGATATGTTGAAACTGGAAGGAATGATTATTCTGCAACGCACTAGGATTAACAGTGCCACTTGCCAGTTATAATGATGTTAGAGAGAGCTGCTTACCAATAGATTATAATTAAATGAAGTAATTCAGTACACAGAGGGAAATGCAAAACGTCAAACATTATGTTTAGGTCTATGTGCAGAGGCGTTATATGAATGCTGTTACACAATTCTTCTAATACACTGAAGCGTTATATATAGGATAAACACTATATCACCTAAATTAGACTGTGCTACTTATACTGCGTACTATTGGCTAACAGTAATAACACTATTGTGTATCACAAAAATACCTTAAGTATCATTCACTGAAATCACAATTATTTATGCAGCTCTTTATCAGAGGTGTTACATAAATACCTTGCTAATTAGATCAATACTACAAATCAAATGCAATTGCAAATAAATTGCAATTCTGTGGAAACTATAATTGGCTTAATAAACCACAGTAGCAAGCAGTAATAATTAGTTATCAATTATACACTTTTGTGTTGAAAACGAATATTAAATACTATAGTACTGCAGATTTTATAAACAGCTCAATAAACCACAGTAACAAACAGTAATAATTAATAATCAATTAAAATACACAGGAAATAGTATTAGAAAAATTCATATAGCCTGCAGTTATTCTGTTTAGTATGCGAAATTCAAGTTTGCATAGTAAATCATGGAGTTGAAGAAAAAGGTCTGAAATATTACAATTGAAGATCTGAAGTTTTGACATTAATTAAGCTAATTAGTAAAGATGATTCCTACATTGGTTCCTATTCAGTTTCTGATTTTCATTTGTAGCACAGTGTAATCCAATTATAAACAGGGTAATACTGGCACGCACAAACTGTAATTTCAGACGCGCACACACTTGTAAAGGAACTAGTGCTAAAATCACAAATTAGTCTAAGTTTGTGAAATGCACAATAAAATTCTATCTCAGAAACTAATTGCTCAATTTGCTTCAAATTTCGAAACTTCCACCTCCTGGGTCTTGAGAGAAGGAATGCCGTTGGAACCAGGCAGTTTTGCAAATTAGGAGCCTAATTAGTCAGGTAATTAGAAAAGCCTCACTACCTCTTTTTTGACCATTGCCAATGGCCTTGGTGAGTTCATTATAGCACCCAAGGGGGATGTGAGTGAAGCTTCCAATGGTCAAAATTGCTAACGTTGTAGAAATTCACTGAAATGTGACTTGAACATAATTAATTAACCAATTGACTGATTGGCATCAAACGTATCTCAAAGTAATCCTGAGGATCTTCTCTTAAGCTTGTATAAAAATTTAGCAGCTCTGACTTATGGTGATTTCTTCAGAAGGCCATAAAGTGGTACAATACACCAAAAATGGCACTAATTTCGGTTAGACTTCTAAAAACTTAAAAAATTCATAGAAAATTTTCTAATTGTCACACAAACATACACTGTATATCTCTATAATCCTGAAGCCTTCAGCTATTCAGCACAACTATTTTTTTAAAAATCCGATGGTGATATCCGTGGTTATTAATTAAAAAATTGGAGCGACTTTGAAGCAACCTTCACTCACGATGTATGCCACACGGACTTCTAATATTTCAGTCACTACAGCATCTAAGCTATTACCATTCAAGGAAGTTCTCCATTCTGACTTAATATCACCCATATAATTAAGTGAACATTCAACTACGGCCCACAGAAACAAGTTAAGCAAGAAGAGAAACACACCAAAGCGAAACATAAAATTAGGCAAAACAACAATCTTCTGTTTGGCATATATTTTAATGAAGACTAACAATTTTAAGGGTAAAAGGTGCAGTTCACTCATCATCATCAGAAAAGAAATTCTACAAAGAAGGGAGCTGTATTTATACCAAAAGTCAAACAATAAAACAGGTAGGCAGTGCCATCTGTCCAAAGAAGTAGAAACAACATCATGGAGTTTACATTTGCTGATTATAGTAACAGCTTACTGATTATGGAGCTTACACTTCATTAATCCGGAAATTCAGGATTTAAGAAAGTAAAAAAACTTGTAGTAATTCCAGCTATATCTAGAGCACAGTCACCCCTGTATTTAGTTAGCTTCAAGCACTTGTCCACTGATTACTAATTTAATGCAATAAGATATATAAAAATGACAAATAAGATCTTCATAACCCTAAAAATAATGTAATTTCAATATGCAAAAGATTTTAATTAAAACTTTCTTCTAATTAAAGCTACAATATTATCAGATGATCAGATTTTTATATTTTTTACACTTCAGATATTTTATCAGGTAAGACTCGA
The DNA here is from genome assembly GCA_000611955.2 of Stegodyphus mimosarum. Lineage (NCBI taxonomy): Eukaryota > Metazoa > Arthropoda > Arachnida > Araneae > Eresidae > Stegodyphus > Stegodyphus mimosarum. The sequence goes on from KK116783.1 coordinate 283,113, forward strand.
ACGTCATTATACAGTCATTCTTACATGTGTGGCTAAGTGGCTCAGCTAAAATGCTAAGGAAAGAACATGTAATAATGTAATTAGAAAATTATGCAACAACATGAAGAAAGAAAGCAAATACTTAAAAATAAATAAATAAAAAAAACTGAAAGCCTTCAGATTTTACGTTACGCCAAAGAGACTTTTTTAATGTTTTGTGTGTTTTATGAAATATCATATTTTTCGCAATTGAACTATAAAATTCAATTCAACAGCAATATCGGAAAACAATTTTAAAATGAGCATATCTTTAGAATTTCTGATACACAGTCTCGTGCACTGGAGATAAAAATGCTTTTTTCCCTCCCGTACAGTGTTGTCATTGCTCGCTTTGAAATCATTAAGTTTCTTAATCAAAAATTCGTTAAAGTGTTACAAAATATGAAATCAATAATAAATTCCAAATTACGGCTTCCAGATGTCCATATTTGGTGGAGAGTTACGATATTCAAATTTTGGTGGCTCCAGGTACCATTGTTTTATCACAATGCGAGAAACATACACATATTTATGCAGATTCTTCATTATTAATTTCTTTAAATATAATACAGAGCTCTAATATTTGGTGGCGACAATCTGAAAAGTGAACCGAGATTTATAGTGAACCAACAAAAAATGCCAAAACAAATAATAAGAATTTAGTAAGAGCCATGTTTAATTTATAATTTAAATATCCAAATTTTATGAGAATAATACAATTAAAATTGAAATAAATACAGACATTCTGTTAAAAATATTTACAGACATTTTTTAAGCATAATGTAACAGAGAAATTAGAATTACATCAAAAACTACTCCAAGAAACCAGTTAATATATGACTTCCTCCCCCTCTTTCAATTTTGAAAACTGATTTGACAACTTTTTACTAGCAATGACTTACCATTAAAAGCCTTCTTGCAATGCAAGATAACAGAGTATCTAGTGCATCAGCTTCAGATATGACTTATTTTTCATTCAGATTATCTTCTGCATTATGAATATCAGAAACCTTATCAATATGCATTTCATAAGAAAATAATTCAGATATGATACTGTCCATATAACATGATTAACAAGCCAAAACATCATCCCTACATATTTTTATCTGGAATACAACAATCTCGTTTTGAAACATGCAAATTATTTTAAGAGGGATGTTTTCATCTTTCTCTAAAAAAGAATCAATAATCTCTATATTAGCAAAAATTCATTTATAAAATTATTCTAAATGCATTATCAAATTCCAGCTTTATTTTTCTTATCAGTCATTGTGATCATGCTTAAGAAAAATTTTTTGATAGTTAAATTACACCTTTATTCAGAGATAAGCTCAAATGATTTTAGATTTAGTAAATCACAGCGAGCTCTGCAGTTACTAAGAATAAATATTATTCTTTGATTAACATTTCAATACTTATACCCAATTTCCTTTTTATAAATTTTCGCTGCCATCCAAGCTTTTGGTCGAAACTGTATCAAAAAGGTAGAAATTTGATACTCGTAAATAATACCTTTCAGAATTTACTGATCATCAATAAATAATACAAAACTTGCCACATAAATACTTCTTCTTTACATCCAGATATCCTCAGTATTAAAAGTAAGAGGCCTTTCTTTTTTCTCTCAGGGGAAGGGAAACAGGATAAAATATCCATACTTAACAAGCCCATACTCATTCAAAAAGTCACATGATTCATTTTAAACTAGTAATTGACCGGATTCCACAAACAACTTTAAAACCTGAATCGGTTAATTTATAAGTCAAACAATAAACCAGTTGTTTTATTAGTTCTTCCATTATATTCTATGAATGGGGCAGATGGATAGCACAAAGGGAAGATCAAGAATAAAACAGCAACAACAAACAATTTCAGTAACAGGAAAATCTTTTGCAATGTACTAATATTTTTAATGGATAGATTTTGGGGCTTGTGAATAGGAGAAACCTTATTAGTGGCATTATAGATCTGACACTGTGTGTAATATACATCAAAACTGTGTCTATTTGGCAAACAACTTTTAAAATTTAGTTTCAGATACAGAGTGATTCTATAACTAGGTGATCTTATAATAAAGTCTGATTGCATTAACATTTGAATTGCTAACATTAGTGTGGCTGGATATTGTTGCCAACCCTTAAACTGGCGTAACATTGCCGTGAGGCATTTTTCTACATTTAAGTGAATGGAGAAAAGTAATCACATCAACTGAAGGATTAATTAAGGTAAAATACATGAACAGTTATCACTGAAGTGGGGAAATCTTCAGTGTAGATATTTTAAGGGAAACTGACACTCACCAGGCCCATTTACATAAAGTGATGAGAACTGAATACATAGAAGAAAAAGAACACAGTAATACAACATTAATAACAGTTCACTAAAAGTGACATTAATAACAGTTCACTAAAAGTGAAAGTTTTTGCATTTAATGTTATTTTATCAACTGTATATAAAATAATCACTAACATACTTATATGGTTCACTGTGGTATTTTCTCTTTTTTGCTTCTTGCTCAGGTAATTCTGTTTCTTTATAAAGCATGCCCCATTCAAAAATTCCTCGAAAATGTACATCTCCATGATAAACTGGTCTGTATTCAAAATTATCTTTATCAATTCCATCAATAACAGGAACTGTCATCACTGTCCTAAAAAAAGTTACAACATTTCAAACTGATGCTAACACAAGCATTAATATTAAAAACATATTAAGCATAAATATTAAAATCAGGCAAAAATAAATAATGCTGAACTGCATAGCTACTCCTTATGTAGCTTTGGAAATCTATATAATCAGCAATTTTGTAAAGCATAAATAAAGATTGTAGTGCCTGGTTCTTAAAAGTATTAAACTATAAAGCGTGTAATGCCCTTTATGTAAATGAGATAGAGAGACTGGCTTTCAGCAAAAGAAGCTGAAGGTTCCAATGCAGTAAGTTACAAAATCAGTGATTCAGTTATAATTAATATAGATGTATGTATCAGGAGTGTGACAACACAATATGACTGGACAGAGAGTGAGGCAGAAGAATGATAGGACAGAAGGTTAGTGCATGCTTGAAAGAAGAAGATAGATGCTGTGAAAGAATGATGACGATGCAAAGATGTACTACTTCCATTGTCATTTTTCATCTGTTAATACTTGATCAGTAAATATCATCAAAATGCATCAATGTTCATCATAAATAGTTCAAGATGTACTACTTCCATTGTCATTCAATGCAAAGATGTACTACTTCCATTGTCATTTTCCATCTGTTAATACTTGATCAGTAAATATCATCAAAATGCATCAACGTTCATCATAAATAGTTAAATTAAATAATTTAGCTACATAGATTTGCCTTGTCTATCTACTAATCCTCTAGAAACCGAGCCACATACATATATTTTGTTTAAACTAGAAGTACACTCATCAAGTTGTGAATAAAATCAAAAAGATTACTTTGGGCGTTATTAATTGTGAACAAGACACAGCTGGTGAAGAAAGGATCCTACAAGGATTATCAACTATACATAAGAAATAGTTTGAATTTTGCAGACATGTAGATGCATAAATAAGTAGCCTGCAATCATAGCTAATTCAGCACATTTATATTTTTTGTCAAAACATTGGTTTTTGTTATAGATGAATGAACATTTTTTATGCATCACTGATAAATTCATACTAGAATGCCTATTCTTGAATGAATCTAGGTATTTACTCTTTAAGATATTGCGGTAAGAAAAGAGAGACAATAATTTTGTTAGACAGAGAAGTAAGATGAAATTCTCATTTGGAATGATTGAGCTTTGGCGTAGCTTTGTTTTGATTGTGTATTTTTCAGTTTTGGTTCGCAAGTTGGAAATTATTTTGGGGTTATGAAGTATGGAAGTATCTGTATCACAAGTGTTATGTAAGATTTATTATGACATGGATTACTTTTGAAATAATGCACTTTAAGTGATTCATTAAAGCAGTTTATTTTCAGGAAAAAGAGAAATTAATATTAAAAATTAAAATGGAAAAGTGAAAGGGTTATTACAAATTAGAATTTCGATTTACACATATTGTATACTTTTACCTTACATGCATGTGTATGGCATAAAATGATAAAATAAAACAATGTCAATCATTTTAAACAGCAGATTTTTAATTGTTGTTTATAATGTTATAGTCATTTTTTTATGTTCAGTAATATCCTACTTTATTTTATTTATTAGTTAGTACAAAAGAAAAAAGCTATAGAATTATATCAAGCTATTAAATATGTTATTCAAATTTACATCTTGATTGTCATTTTGGACAGTCCACAAATTGATTAAAAAGGCTGACATACAGCAACTGCATAAGAATGGCAAAATTTGTGATGACATTAAAATAGTGTATAGGAAAAATAATATAAAGAAAACAAAAACCATGGCCAAGCACAGCAATTTAGGACCAATAACGGATAAGTGCTTAACACACTCACAAGATCATCACTTTGATTTTATGTAATCCAGATTAATTCTCAAAAAGGCAGAAAATAGAAGTATTCTCTCTGCTTCATTTTTGATCTACAACTATTCTAGATTCTTGGAAAGCCTACAGAACTAATAATTATGAGTTCCAGAATCTGAATACTTTAATCACCAATATTATTTTATAGATCTTGATGCTGCTGTACATATGCAAAGCATTAAAAGACTCTGGAGATCAAGAAAGTGGTAAAATAAAAAGCACCACGATACCACTTAGATCCATATTTAAACAAATGTATGTGTAAATGAATTCAAAAAGAAGACGACTATTTTGTTGCTATTTTAAATGCCATTAAGGATTTTTGGCTGTCAAAATGACTGGTGTAAGTTTCAATGAATTTGTTTATCAGATAACCTCAATTTATTAAATCCATATTTATTTAGCTTTTTGTATACTGTATTTGTAATTTATATCTGCTGATTATCTAACTAAATTAAGAACCCTCTCTTGCTTTAAAATTCCAATGCAATGATTGGTGCCAGTACAGTAGGATACTCACTCATTCTTAAGGTCAATGGGAAAATGCATAAGCACCATTTTTTGAATGTTTTTTATACTTCCTTGATAAAAACAATAACTGCTTTTGGGATAAATCAGCTGCTTGGTTCATTGATTTCTTTCAAATATGATAAGAAAAGAACTTTATAAACTCTGACATAGATTTTACTTTTCATATATCAATGCTTTAATCAAATAATGTTTGCTTTCATACAGTTTTTCACAGTTCCAATTCTCAATGGAGTATTTTAACAACCATCCTTTATGCTAACTGTAATAAAAATGTACTTAAATAATAGTCATATAGAATATGTTATTGGGTACCGTATTTAATTTTCCCTCAATAATAAAATCTTAGACCTAAAAAACTGTGTTGCATTTCATTACACACTATCATAATTTTTTTTTTATTTTGCATCTTTTGCCATCCATAATATAAAGATGAAATTCTTGTAATCTGCTAATAAAAATCACATTATTTGAAAAAGAAATGTCAAAAAGATTTAAATAATACAATAATACCAAACATAACAATAATCAACTAAAACACAAATTAGCAATTACACGAAGGAAGCCTTTTTTTTTTTTTTTTTAATCAAGTGGTGTGTAGAACATGTGAAGGAAGTGGTATAAAGTTGAAATTAATTAACTCAAGCTGTCTCTGTTTGCCCCAAAATTATTACACCCTGATTTGCTTTCCATTAGTAATTGCTTTCCACTTTGCTCTGTTAATTTGCATTCATGTGACTGGAACATTATACAGTACAGTGAAACCTTGCTTAATGAGTACCTCCAATAATAAGCAAAGTAAAATGTAAAAAAATCTAATATATGTAGCTTAATTTTTGCTAATCACATACACATATATACAGACCCCCATCCCCCAAACAAAGAAACTTTGAGTTCATTTTGGAAAAAAGAGTCCATTATTCTATCTATATGTACAGATGTCGTGCAAAAAAATCATCTAAATGAATTCAGGAACAGTCAAAATGGATATTTCTGATGAAACATGATACCCAAAATTTTTCAGGGTTACAACAGTCATTTTTACAAGGAAGTAAAAATGACTTACTCAATGAGTGATGTTTTACACAACGACTGACATGGATACTTCGTAATGCCATACAGAGGATCCTGACTATCTCGACTATCAGTACGCATTCAGTGTTTGTTCAGCTAGTATTTCACTATTGTTTCTCAAAAATCCATTCAGACACATTATTGTGTACTTTTTAGTGCAAATTTAAGTAATGCTTATTCTTTCATCACCAAAGATAATGCTACAAGAAGGGATAAGAAAAGAAAAATCACCAAAATATCATATCCCAAATCACTCAGAGGCAAGAACGAGGTGTAAGTGTGGCTGACCTAGCACACACATATAATAGCTCTACATCAAGGATTTGTACTATCCAAAAAACAAGAACAAGATTAAGGAGGTGAATGCTTCAGGGTGTCACAAAAATTTTTACGACACGATCATGTATTTTTTTTAACAATGCTGAAAGATTGCTTCTTGTATGAATCACTGAGAAGCAAATACAAGGCAACAGTATTAACAAAAACATAATTTGTGAAACTAATTTTTGCTGATCTCATTAAGAATACATCAGAATTATCAAAGGATGAAGAAGAAGCATTTAATGCAAGCTGTGGGTAATTAAAAAAGTTTAAGAGAAGAAACAATATCCACAGCATTGTGAGGTTTGGAGAAGCAGCAAGCTCAGACATAAAGGTAGGCAAAAACTTCATTGGTGAGTTTAAAAAACTTGTGAATTCTGAAGGTTATCTGCCGCAGAAGGTTTTTATTTGCAGTGAGACAAGTCTCTTCTGGAAAAAGATGCTGAAGTGAAGTTATACTGAAGAGGCATTAGGACTTTTTGCAAGCAGGAGATGTGAAAAATGCGCAATGCCCTCTCACCAGGACTCAAATTTGGACCTCTCGAATATGCACTGAGTTTGCTACCATCACACACCATTAACGTATGCAGACAGGAGGGAGAAAATAACTTATATACTCCCCCTTTTAAAGGGTAATTGGGGATTAGGGGACACAAATGCCAAATCCTGGTAGTGAAGAATCACCATCCACCACCTTTTAGTTCGGACACCACTGTAGAATTATTAGGTTATTTTGATGCTGGAGACGTGAAAAATAAGCAATGCCCTCGACGGGACTCCAACCCTGGACCTCTCATTATATACACCGAGTGTGCTACCATTACACCATGAAGGCATACAGAAAGGAGGGAGACAATACCTTATAATATTACAGCAGAGACAAAGGCACTGCCAGGCCACAAGCGAAGGAAAGACTGCATTCCACTGCTATTTTGTCCAAATGCAAATGGCAATTTGAAAATGAAATTGCTACTCATTCACCATTGAGACAATCCACAAGCCTTCGAGAAGGATGAAGTCCAGAAGAGCAAGCTAAATGTCATGTGGAGGTCCAACACCAAGGCTTGGGTAACGTGATCTTTTACAAATGAGGTCAATGAAATTTTTGGTTTGTAAAAAAAAAGTCTGCTTGAGATGAAGTTGCCACTTTGTGCCTTACTAGTTATGGACAACACTCCTGCACATCCTCCAGCTCTAGAAGATGATCTCCTTGAAAAATTTAAATTGATCAAGTTTCAAGATTAAAGCACTCTTTCAGGGTTGTTTTGAGATAACTGAAGGAACCAATATCACTCTCAGAGTTTTGAAAAGACCACTTTAACATCGTTGTCTGCCTCAAGCTGATGGACAAGACATGGAAGGGGGGTCGCCAAGAGAACCCTTATCTCTGCAGTAAGCTTTGACTGGGCAGTGTTGTTGAATGCGACTCTGATGGGATTCAGCAAGAGACTGTGGAGCCTGTAATCAATGAAATTGTGCGTCTAGCCAGGATTAATGGAGCTACAGGTGGATAGCAATGACATCGATGAGCTAAAGGAAGAGCACAGCCAAGAGCAGATCACTGAAGAGGATATGGAGCTGCATTCTGTGAAACAGTAAGATGTTGTGGATATTTTATTGGGGAAGGTGAAGGTCCCAGCAAAGGAACAACCTTCCAATGAGATAAGGGAGATGCTAAAAACATGGGAAACTGCTTCATCATATGTTGAGAAGCATCACCTTAATAAGGCAATAGTTAAGCATGCTACAAACTTATTTAATGATAATGCTGTCTCATTTTCTCCAAAGTTTGAAACCCAGGCAAAAATAAATGTTTTCAGACAACTTTTTTGTAATAAGAATGCATTGTAAATAATGAATTACATAATTATAAATTTGTTCGAGAATGGAACACATTTCATATAATCTATTTTATTTTGCTTTCTATGGAAAAAATTGTTTCGCTGTGTGTTTCATATTACAAGTAAGATCAGGGAAACATTATGTTAAGTGAGGTTCCACTATACTTCCTTATTTTTAAGGCTCCCATTTTTATGTACTGCCAAGAACAGCGATAAATTTAATTACTTCGCTTATCATGAGAAGAGTTGTAAGTAGGCCACATGTTAACAAATTCTCTTTTTTCATAAATATATTGACAATTTTTGATTTGCTGACAACTGAAGAAAAATCTGTAGGTAAGCCATGTGTTAATGCATTTTCTTTAAAAAAAAATGTTAATTTTTGATTTACTAATAACTGGGGAAGATGCTATATTGTTCTTACAAGAAAGAGGCATTTTACTTTGCATTCAAATAGCATAAATGGCCATGAAATAAAATATATGTCAGTGAATGCATTTAGAGGCGAGATGCAAAGAAGCTAAAAGCAAAAGAAAAGCGTATGTTCTGACAACTGTTTCAGTGGCTCCAAAACACAGTCTGTAACAGCACTGCAACTTTATTTATTGTTGGACACAAGAACTGACACCAATTAAATTGAGCGAGAAATAAACTTTGCATAAATATGATTACTGATCAGGAGAATTTTACAAGAGATCTAGCTTTTCTACATTCAACCTGACAACCAAATAAATGAATAGGTGGCCCCGGAAAAACTGTAGAAATACATAGAAGTCTGTTTACCCAGTCAGTATAATCCTTCAACAATTGTGGGCATTTGGTGAATTATGCTGAGAAACTGACTGAGTACTTTATTGTTCAAGTTTCAATAGAAAGGAAACCACACTTGTGGCAAAAATCATGGATCATGTACAAGCCTATTATTCAGATTGCCGCAGATCACACAAAACAGAGCAACTTGGAAAAGCAGGGTATACTCACTTCATAGTGAATCATAGATTTATTATGTGAATCTGAAAATCGATGCACATACACAAAATATTGAAACACTAGGGCTCCAGTAAGCGGCAAAATTAAAAGCAATGAGGCATGGCTTATCATCATCTTGAGTTCTATCTTGTGGGATTAATGATTGAAAATGTATTTGATTATGTAATTGAAAATGTATTCTTATGATTTGAAAATGTATTTGATACCTTATTAAAAGCAATCACAGAAATAAGGTAGCCAAGAACTGTATGTGAGAAGTAAACACGGACATGGAATCTTGGTGCATTATTGTCATCGGGTCCATTAAGATAAGGAAGTACCCTTTATATTCTAGTGTGAAGATTCCCCAATGTTATTTCTTTTCTTTGGTAGCTGTTCTTTAAATTAATTTGCAGAAGTGTTGAATTTCTGTTGAAAACAGACATAAAAAAGTTTGCATTCATAATGCTGAAAATATTATCACAAATTTTTGGACCTTATTTAAAAAAAATACATATAATATTATAAGTCTGTAGCTACAGGCTATACATAAAAATTAATTCCCCCCCCCCCCCAAAAATACCATTACATTTAATGCAATGTATCAATGTTCATTTATTTGGTTATCAGGTTGAATTTAACTACATTTAATGCACTATAAAAAGTAATTTAATACAAAAAACACACTAATAATATAGCAATTATGAAATTTTAATACATACAAAACTATTTTATGTCTAAAATTACATTATAAAAATGCACAAATCATTTCTTAACAGAAATGTACACATCCATCAAGAATTTCTATTATAAAACAAAATAAAGATATGTAACCTGTTTTGATATATTGGTGTCAACAGAGGAGGAAGCCAATTTACATTTACTTCACAATGAGCATCTAGAAAAAGCACAACTTCGCCTTTTGAATACTGAGCTCCAAATGTTCTAGATCGAATAAGGCCTTCTCTCTGCTTATTTCTCACTAAGCGCACTCTTTTCCCAAATTGGCGAATATAATCTTCTAAATTTCCTTTTAAGTGTTCTTTGCAGAAAAAAGTAATGAAAATAAAAAAGGATTAGTACAGATTCTGCACAAGAAGCATAACATAAAGGATATATATGATATGTCAAAAAGTGCTGCCAAAGTCATCACATAAAAAACAGCTTTTTATATCTTTTATCAATATAAAAATTTGAAAAGAATGTTGATGTAATAAACTTTGATACTTAGTTTCTTCTTTGCTTTGAATTTTTTTTCTAAGTCTTTATTTAGATAACAGAATAAAGGTAATCCGCTTAAGTTTATGGATACTTTAGCCTAAACTGATTTTGCATTATGATGCTCTCTTATGAAAATGTTATTTTTCAGTGTCAGAATTTGGTAAATTATCTTTGGCACTGGAATTCTTACACAGATGCTATTTAATTACTTGCATACATGCAAAAAGAAAGAAATGAGCTCTAAAAGTTATATAACTAAAAAAAGTTAAATCCTAGTTTTTTTTTTTAAGAGAAACAAAATGCCTAGAATTCACCAAACTATATATTCTACAATTTTTCCTGAAAAATTCATGGAGCTAGAAATACTATCTAAATATTCCTCCTCTCGCCCCCCCCTCTTAAAAAAGTCCAGTTTCCTTCAAGTAAAGAATTCTGTACGGCAAAACTAGAAAATGTTAATAAGATTGTGTTTCTTTTAATAAACTGCACATATTTATAGTTAAGAGTCTAGCTACTGGAGATAATACAATTATGCATAGATGTCTCAGCAAGCACATTTATCTTTTTTTTTCCTTTGCATTAACAATGAAGCTCCACAGAACCTTTAGACTCTAAAACTGATATAGCATTAAAGTTCATAAGCATCCCAGTTGTTTTTCTATGAAAAGAATAAATCATGAAAGACAAAAAAACACTAAAAAGAGGCCTGAAACCATGCGATATGATTAATGCGTTCAAAACAATTTTAATTTTAAAAGTTTGAAAGATGATGTCTTTTAGAAATTTCTGAGAACATTCAACATTTAATACCTACCAAATCTAAAAGTAGACAGAACAGTAATATTTGGTATTAATATCAAACTGATATTTACATTAACTCCTTGAGGACAATTTTAAACATTAAAAAAATTAATTCAAGAAGCTAATAATTAACTTTTTAAACAAAATATGCAGCTATTTTCAGCTTTATGATAAAAAGTAATTTACTCCAGAAAAGCATTAAATTTCACACAGATGTTACAAATAGGAATTTGTACCTCAAACATTGCTCCTCCATACACAGATTTAAAAAAAAAAAAAAGTTACAGCTCAAAATGTTGTTTATAAATAAAAACACATACACACTGTTTCGAATTTTACATTTAGATAGGTAATTTTAATAGAAAATTCTGCAGGGAAAGTAAGAATACAGGGGCATGTAATTTAATATTGAGTAAACAGCTATCTCGGCAATTTGCATTTAAACTGAATAAATGTAATTGACCACTATTTAGCTGTAAATGTAATTCCACACTCTTTTTGCCTTCCAGAAATCTCAAGAAACAGAAAGTACTAGAAAGATCTTGTGTGGCTGGTTGAAAACTATTTAAGGACAACCAGGGAGCATCTGCTCTCAGTTGTTTAGTTATTGTTGTTGCAAGTTGTTTAGTTAGCTGCTGTTGTTACTGTTGTGAGTTCAGCGTGAGATCGGATTAGCTTTTTCTTTAGATGAGCTTTGCATTGCATTTTATTTAACATTTTAAGTAGTTTGAAATATAACTACTGAATATACCGTGTGATACTGTGAACATTTGTATGAATTACCTTTGAGGAAAATTGCAGAGTTCTGATATATTTCTTTTCATAAGAATAAATTTTATTAAACTATTATCAGACTAGTACATTCAATCTATTACAAAATTGTACATACACAACAATACTTTTAAACTGAAAATTCCTATTTTGTAAAATTTAATGGTAATAATATTAAATTATATATTGAAATTTAAAATAATAAACTGAATATCAATGCTTATTTTAAAATATTTGTTTCTCTTCACCATTATTACTAAATAACTTTATAATGATAATTGTATCGATACAAACATCATTATAAAGTTATTTAGTAATGTGGAGAAGGGAAACAAATACTTAAACCTACTTCATGAGGTCATTTCTGCCAAGTACTAGATTCATCTTATAGTGAAGTTAGTTATCCTGTATATTAAGAATTCATAAACAAGAGCTGAGATTCGCTTATCATTTGTTGAATGCAAGGCCATACTGAAATGGTACTAGAAGTAAGAGAACATTGATGTGGTACAACAGCAGTGGCAGAGAGAGTTTGGCTCACCAATGCTTTGAATAACTGCTCAATAATATTTTCATGATAAATTCAAAGCTGACAGAAGTATTAAAGATGTGCACAAGGAAAGATATGGCCAATTACGTACATCTACAAGTCTGATGTCTAGCACTATGGTGCAACACTTCACCTGATCACCACAAAAATCAGTGTCCCAGGGAACATGTGAAAGTGGCTGAGCCAATCAAACAAAAGATGTATTATGAAGAGTACAAACTGGAATGTGTACATTCCAAAACTACTACACGTGATGTATGCAGATAACTCAGACTGTGAATGGTTTCAGCACATGATGCGAGGATGGGGAACTCGCAAGGATGTTTCGGAGGACAAAGCACAGTTCAAAATTAACGGTACCATAACCATCACAATTGTGTCTATTGGGTTGCTATGTGGCATAGTCTCTTTGCGCATGGTGTGATTGGTCCCTTTTTCGATAGTACCATAATTGGTGAGGCGTGTCTTGATATGCTCTTCAGACAAGGATTTTGTCTGCAATTCAAAACTTATATCGTGATATACCAAGATGGAGCTCTGCCTAAACTGACTTTTCTTTAGCCAATTCTCAGTTCTTAATCTAAATCATTCTTGTCTGTTGTCCACAACTTCCAGCATATATTTTGCATCAGATAAAGTTTCAGTGTTCATTTCTTGAGAAATCTCATAAACACATGATTCAAAATGCAGTAGCATAAGATGAACAAAATTTTCCACAGAAAAAAAGAAATCATGAGATGAACAAACCTTTCCATAGCAAAAAGACACTCTCACTCTCTCCCGCATGTATGCATACACACAAATACTATATATCAGTGGCATTCGGTAGGTTTTCATGCAGGGTGTGCACAGAACAACAACAACAACAATAATAATAATAATAATAAAACCATAAAAATGTACATTGAAATCTTCTTTCACTTTTCATTATTCATTTGTACACAAAATCCATACGTCTATCCGTATTACTAACAAAATCATCAATTGCATGATCATAAAACTCTGGTTTTGACTGTAATAAGTGCAACATTTTTTTTCTATTGTTATTAGAGATAAATTGCTTAATCTATCTGGCTCATTGTATTGCATGCATAATATTTTACTCTTTTCAATGCTGAAAATGATGTCTCCACTGAAGCAGTTGAAAATGGAATTGTACAAATTAAATGTGCCAATTTATTTACTTCACTTAGGGCAACTGTCAAATCATTCAGCATTATATGCTGAGTAAGTTTCGATAAATTCATTTCAAGGTATGACTCACTACGATAAAGAACGTATAATTCATTGGTTAGCTTTACAAAATTGAAATGTTTTGCATAAGCATTCTTTAACGAATTAAGGCATTCATCCGGAAATTTACTTTGATATTTCTTAAAAAAAACTGAAATTCAATAGTTCAAAAAATTTGAGCAAATTTTAATTTTTTAAAATGAACATCTAACTGACAATAAATAGTGTCCATTATTTCATAATATAAATTTTTAAAATGTTGGTCTTGGTCTACACTTGAGTTTTGTAAATTTACAAAACGTTTTTTAAATTTGGGGGACCCACTACAGAAACAGTCTCTTCATAAACTTCATCAAATGCAACAATCTTTAATCACCTTTTACTTCCTCTATTTTTTTAGTAGAATATGCTAAATCTAAGTTAGGTTTTTGCAAAATATCAAATAGAACATCAGTATAACTAAATACTTTGACAAAAATATTTAGGAGAAAATTACCATTAAATTCTTCAAAAAACATGTGATAACTCTTTGCAACATTAATTGTATTGTTATCCCAGCCTTCTGGATTCTCAATAATATTTTCAAATAAATCAGATAAGCCTTGCCTTTCACTTTTTATGGTATTTACCAAACGAGATGAATAATTCCAACGTGTTGTAGCTAATTTTGGAAATTTAATAATTTCATTTAAAACATGATTTCTTTTTGTAGACACTGAAAAAAATGAGGCTATGTCAGAAATTGTTGCAAAAAATAATTTACAATCTTTTATAAACAATACAGATTGCGACAGACTAAATTAAGTACATGTGCGCAACAATGCACAAACATAGCTTCTTAGGAGACCATAGGGAAAGTGTCTTTTACTTTTTTCTGCGTCCCATTCAACGCTCCTGCCATGACTGCTGCCCCATCATACATTTGAGCAAGCAGTTTATTCTCACAACCCGAACTCAAAATCGTTTCTTGCGCAACATTACACAAAGCTTCCGCTGAACGATCACCACTAACATCTTTAAAAAACAAAAACCTTTCCACTGGTGCACTACAATTATTAACATATCGTAGCAGAACCGATAATTACGATTTGTGAGATATGTCAGAAGTTTTATCCAGCATAATAGCAATGGATGGTGTTTCTTTTACCTCATTTCTAATTTCTGGAATTATAGTATTTTTTATCGATGCAATAATATCATTTTATATTCTATTAGAGGTTCCAGAAAACACAGTTGCAGTTCTTAGGTGGGTTGCTAAAAGTCATCATATTTACTAATTAAAGTTATTAATTCTATATAATTTCCTCGATTAAGGGAATTTATATTCTCATTGTGTCCACGAAATGCATCTTCTTGTTTTGCTAAGTAACAAACTACATCTATTAATCTCTTGAGAATATTTATATTTCTTGTTACTTTTTCATTGTGTTGAAC
Organism: Stegodyphus mimosarum; assembly: GCA_000611955.2. Lineage (NCBI taxonomy): Eukaryota > Metazoa > Arthropoda > Arachnida > Araneae > Eresidae > Stegodyphus > Stegodyphus mimosarum. The sequence goes on from KK116783.1 coordinate 298,359, forward strand.
AATCAATGAAGCCTTTTGTTGATTTAATATTAAATCTATCCTGGCGGTACCAAATGTTTTTAATAATATTATGGCATTTATGTGAGATTGCGTTTTTTCATGTTTCTTTGCAGCTTCGTGGAGATGATTTAAATCACTGTAGCCTTGTTTTGTTCAAATATGCTTATCCTTATCATTTACAACAAAAAGTAAACATGGCCAACAGTACAACTTACTCAGTTCACTACAACCGGTTAATCATTTAAATTTTTCATACATAGATTTTTGAAAATGTTGTACACACTGTTGTCCTTTAATCTTAACGTTTTGCGATAGAATAATATCCGACATCGGTCTACTTAATTTAACGATTTTGTTTTTTTGTAGTAACGTCTCGTCTCGAAAATGGATTTTCCAATAAATCTTTAATTATTGAGACATCCGAGTTCTCCATTCTGAAATGGGTTATTTATTATGATTATAAATTTAAAGAATACAATAAATAAAATTTTTACCTACGAGTAGTCGAATAACTATAAAAACAGCTAAACTTATGAGAATTCTACTAGCACTGAAGCAAAAATCATGTCTTGTGTTGTATGGTGTCATATTGGCAGCAAAAAAGCAACGCTTTGGGCTTCCACGAAAAACTTATATTTTCAACAAACATAGCAACACACGGCGCCCGCTGCTGAGGTGCCTCATCATCAGCCTGATGACATCAGGATGCTCATTGGTGCCGACAAACAGAATGTCTATTTCAAGTGCAGAGGATTTCACTGCACAATGACACAATAGAACAAACTGTTTCTTGTTCAGTCAGTGGATTAAATTATACTTATTAATTGCTTTTAACATTTGAAAATCATATATTCTACGAAAAAACATCTTGACAATTTTTAGAAACAAAACCAGGGATATGGTGTTACAGATATAACTTATATACTGTCTGTAAAACACAATGAATGGTAAAATTTGGACTGTTCTGTTAAAATTCATTTCTTTTTTGTCTAACAAAACAAAATTGTTTTTCAGCGAATTATTTCTATAAATATAATATATCACTGAAATCCCTTTACCACACTAAAACATTTCCCTTTATATTGATGAAATACTTCTTTTATATTTCCATAAAAACAAAATCTTACAATATATAAATTTAAACATTAACTGTCTGCAAAATCGTATGGCCAGTTATCAAATCAGTTAAAAAACCAAAAGCGCTTCAGCACGTAAGTCCCTGCTCTAATACAATGCTTAATAAACCGTACCTTCGGATGATTCTGAATGCCAAGTGCAGAAAAAATAGCTGCACTTGCCTCAGTGCTATAGTATGCTCTGCTTCTCCAGTAGCCCATGTATATAAAGCGTGTTTTTCTATTAGTGCCCAGTGCGTACACATCAAAACTTCCTATGTTCTGTTTGCTTTTGAACATGCTACACGATGCAGCACCTATACCTCACGCACTGTGGGAATACAAGCAAGCAAATCAACATAATATTTGAATATATTATAATTATATTTATTATATACCATATAAAGATAAGTAGACATAGGTTCAGAAAATTATTCTCTCTCATAATTTTGCCAGGGTGTGCAGTGCACACCCTGCACATATGAACCGCATGCCACTGTTATATACATACGTGCATATAAATGTTACACAGATAAATACTTGTTCTAACTATAGTGAAGTTCATCTTGAAATAAATTCACTACTTTTTCTTAGCCCTAAAAAAAAAAAAAAGAGTTCTTCTAGTCAATTAGCTACATGAATGCTCCAAGCACTGTATACATTTACAAGAGTTGTATAATGAAGTCTAAGAATTATGCTTTAGTTTTCTTCAAATTTGTTACAAAATCCAAAATTTTCGCATCTATAAATTTCTAAAATTTTGTAGACACAATGCATATTTGATTAAGTAAATGATGTTGCAGTCAGCGAGATTTTCCCTTCCTGATAATTTAAAAAAAAATAAACTTGAATTTGGTCTCGTAGTACACAAAAACTTCGTATAAAAATAAAACAAATTTTGTTGAGCAATATTCATTGGCAGATTGTTAAGAAAACATAAGTTCTGCTCTCTCAATTTAACTCTGTTTAAAAACCATGTTTTGTCTCAAAAATCAGTGAACTGTAACCAGTATTTCTGTAAAACAGAAAAATATTATTACACAAAAACATAATAGTAAAAATAAAAAATCTAAAAATTTCACATTTTATACTATGCCCAAAAGGGGCTTTTTTAAACATTTTTTGCTCAATTCAACAGCAATATCACAAAATGTTTAAAAGTGCATATCTTTAGAATTTTCGATACACAGTCTCATGACTACTGCTTCAAAAATACCTAATGCCTCTCCACCGTTTAAACTTAAACTACTTTTAAAATACAGTGAACTGATTCTAAAATATAATATAAAAATATTTATACATTTTTTACATATAATAAAATGCTACTACTGTTGAATATTACAAGTCATTAATATTTTGATAGTCCTAGTTATTACCTTTATCACTATAGTCATCCACCAAAACTATTTCCTTCAAGAATTCTGGAGGCGATCGATTTAAAACACTATGTATAGTACGTAGAAGAGTAGACCACCCCTCATTGTGGAAAACAATGACAACACTTGTGCTGGGTAGGTCTTTTGGATAATGCCAGTATTTGCATCTATATTAATAATTTATTTTAAACAATAAAAGTTATTATTAAACAATTTTTAAAAACTGAATACATATATATATATATATGCAGTGCTAGCAATATATATTTCAAATTTTATATATCCTTTAATAACATTTATATTACTGCATTCTTTCCAATGTAATATATAAAACACTATAAAATAAATACTTAGATACCAACAAAAGCATACCATTAAAAAAAATTATATGAATTGGAAAATGACATGCTAGGTAAAACCAAGTGTCAGAAAACACAACTTTGATTCACTTCAGTTTTAGTTAAATGACAGCACTTTTGCTAAAATAAAAGCTACATCAACCAACATTGTTTCCTTAAACTCAAATTACATAAATAATGAAAATTCCAAATAATGTATTTTCAAACAAATGTTTACAAAGGTTAATTTGAAATTTTTGAGATACACATAGTTTTTTAAAGTTAGAATTATGGAATTTTAGGCGTGTTCAAAGTAGTCTCTTCCAGCAGCAATGCACTTCTGTAGGAGAATTTTCCATATATTAAGTGCCTCAAGCTATTCATTTCTTGGAATGGATGAAGAAATGCATCTACAGCCTCATCAATCTCATCTTAGGAATGAAAATGACATCCACATAAGTTCCTTTTTAGATTAAAAAACAGCCAAAAGTCACACATGGCTAGATCGGGTGAATAGGATGGATGTTCCGTCACTTTGATGCATTTTTTTGTTCAAGAACATCAACTGTCAATCTTGCTGAATGATAAGATGCATTGTCACGGTTAGAGCACGTGTCCTCTAACTTTCATTTCTTGAAGAATTTCTGGAAGGCGCTTAGTGGTGTTGCAGTTAGCTGTGACTGTGTTTGTTCTGTTCTTCAAGCTTAATGGCTTTGACCAGTCCTGTACTTCTGAAGAAAAAGACACACATTTTTTTTGACACACTGCCTTTTCACCATTTAGGACATGGGATAATCTTCGAAGACTCATACTTTACTTTGATGTGTTCGAATGTCAAAAAATCGCATGTACAATTCATCACCAATTATGGTTTTAGAAATAATGCAGTGGCCACCATTTTAAACTAATTTAATGGTTTCTTTACTGATTTCGACATGCTCCTCTTTTTGGTGCTCAGTTAAATTATGGGGAACCAACAGCAAACTAGTTTTTTCATACGCAATTCTTTATGAACAATTTTATGTATGGCAGCAGATCTAATATTAAGTTGCTTCTGTATCATTTGATAGGTGCAGCGATTATCATTGATTAACATTTTCCATATAGTAGACACATTATCTGGGATTACTGCTGACAATGGCCTTCCTGTGTATTCATCCTGACAAGAGATGCATCCTCTGTGAAATTCTATAACCCATCCGAATACAGTAGCACAAGACGGACCTTAATTTCCAAATGCTAACTGTAGACATTGAACATATTCCTCTTGATTTAACCCCACTTTAAAACCATAGAAAATAATAGCATGATGATGTTCTCAAGGTCAATTCAATTTTTCCTTTTGCCTAAAACTTATTACTAGCTAAACTACTTGCAATTGGCCAATAAAAAATCATCTGCTAAGCTAAAATAGTTCATACTTTCAAATCTAATCATTCCTTTTTTTCTGTCACATATCACCTGCGCATATCTAAAAAATTTCAGAGGGGCCTCCATATTATGTTAATTTACAGAAAACTTCATACATATTGTAACTTATACAAGGTAAGTAGTTCAGAGATGACTACAGGCTATCATCTTTAAGGATCTTATAATCTAGATTACAAAATATAGCAAAATGTTGTAAAACTCGTCATCAAATGAAAAATACCAACACGATGGCATTTTGGTTTTATTACAAATAAATTAAAGGTTCTGACTCTACCTTTTGCTGTAATGATACCTGTCACTCTATCAGGAGGACTATTGATTAATTTTCAGAATATTGCAGAAAAAGTTTGTACGAACCTAACTACTTCCAAGTCAAATTTTGGTTCTGTATTCCTACTTGGTGACTTATTGCTCAGTCTACCAGCAAAATAACACTCTACTCAGAAAAAGGTTTAACTAACTCTTTGTTTTATAGTTTCTGTGCAAAAAATTACCCTTTTTTTAACCGTGTACTTTTAATTAGTGGAATAAGGCATAAAAATTCTACAAATATTTTCCCAAAATTTTTCTATTTTTTAATATTTTTATGATGGAAAATAAATTATTCTGAATTAACTCATTAGTGTGTTTTTGTTAAGAATGAACACAAAAACAATTAAAAAATAATTCTAAATTTTAATAACGATAAACTGAATATTTATCTACATAGAGAATATGAAACAATTGAAAAGAAATAAAATATGAAAAATGCACAATTTTAGTTTGAACTGACCTTGAAGAATGGCACTACACATAAAAACACATTATAGTTTGGGCAAAATAGTGTATTTCCACAAGATTTTTAAATAAAGTTCTAGAAGAATGAATTTACAAGCTCTGAATCATATATTATGTGCCAAATTGCAAAACAGGCTGAATTACTAACCTAATTAGTACTCGACAGAAATATATATAGCCTCACATACAGGTGGATAGGTGCCCTGATACTCAGTTGAAAGAGATGTGCCATAAAACTTGTATATTCTCATAACAAAGCATCATTAAGGCCATCAGCATAACCACAAAATACACTGCAAGTTTATTCAAAATAAATAAAAAAAGTCTATCAAGCAGTGACATAGCTAGGGGGATGCAAATGGGACATCTGTTCCTGGGCATCTATCCAGGGGTGTCAGACTGAGGCTATGAAATTTTAGAATGAAATGTTTTCCATTCTTGGAAAACAGGGAGGGGCGTGAAACCTTCAGTTGGCCAGGGAGGCTGAAAACCCTAGCTATGAGTAGGCAAGCGGTTAAAAATACAGCTTCTTATAAAAACTTCAATTTAACAAAACTACACAGCTCATATAGAAAACGGAACAAGTCAACACTTCTTGCATAATTAATAGAACTCAACGTTAAGACACACTTAAGTAATTAAATTCACAAAGCTCTGTCACCACTGTGGGACAGCATAGTTAAATTCACAAATGGGTATTCAACAAGCCAATTTAATTTCAGCAAACCAACTGCTTATAACATTATCTTAGAAGCAGTGATACAAACATGCTCAAATTGGAAAGGTCGATATAAACTGCTGGCTTAATATAGGCAGTATGGAATTGTCCAGCTACTAAAATACACTTCTCTGTTTACCGTTCACTTCAGAGGAGCCAGGGAATTGAATCCAAATCATGATAAACTGCCCCAATCTATAATACTTCCATCACCAAAATATGGCCAGGTGAGTATAGTTACCCAGCAATCTCCACACCCAGACATGCCCATGGCTTGTGAAATAGCATAACAGAATTTATCAATCTATTACAAAAAGTGTTGTTTTGAAGTCACTAATCCACTGAGTTTTATACCATTTAAAAAATTTAAAAAACATTATATGAATGTTTCTTTATTTTAACTCGTAACACACAACAGGAGGAGACAAACATGAACAGTACAGTTAAAATTTGGTTTAAATTAAATTTACTTCATGTAACATGGTTTCATTACATAGAGGTAATATACATTACTTTAAGTAAGAGGTATTCAAATGCATTGCAAGATATAAACGTACTGCACTATACAATTTTCTTTTTTTAAGAATGTCATGCACATTTATTTTCACCTTCCATGATTCAAACATGCTTTAATGAGCTATTCCGCCTCTCTAAAATATCCACAGTAATTCTTTTTCCATTATTTAAATAAATGGTACTCTACTGTAAATCCAAGTTTAGAGCTCAACGCCATCAGGAGTTTGCTGACTTCTTTCATTTCTTATATTTTAACTGTTTCAATTTTACAGCCTTTGGCTCTCCATTCCACAGAATCCCAGGTTAGATGGTCAATGTTCCAATTACCTCTTAATGCCTTTCATCTTCACACATGTTAAATCTGTCAGAACTTTACAGTTTTCTCCTTCAGCATTTAAATGCTTCCCGAAGATAATTTCTGGTATTTCTGTGTTAAAGCAACCTCTGCATATGCTTTGGTAATATTTAAAACTAATCTATCAAAAGTATGGCATCCTTCAAAAACTAAAAAACCACAAATGTGGAAGAACAGAAAACATTTATTTACCTTTGTGGATGACATAATTCAGCAGTTGCTGTTACAGTAAAATCAAGTACTTTCTCACGCCTGATATATTATCACCACATAAATGCTCCTAAATATAAATCCAAGTGTTGATGAATAATTGTCGCTTTGTCCTTTATTCTCTGCAATTTGGCTGAATCCCAGTTTCCTTAGATTTGACGCGTGTCAGATGTTATATCTACAAAATTGTTATTTATAAATCATTGTGAAATTAAATTACAATTCTTTTCTTTGAAAAGGACTCCAGCAATGGGAATATATTCCATTTTCTTCATGCATTTGCTTTCTTTTAATTATAGTTTTGGTGTCTCTGTCCAGTATTTGTAAAAGGAAACATTTGTTTGTTTCCCTGCAGATTCCTCCAAATAGCTATTATTTCTGCAAAATTCTGTCTATATAGTCCTTTTGCTTGATGAATACACTTTCATCAATCCTGATGATATTTTCAGGTCCACCTAATTTTACCTCTAAGTGCTTGATTAAAATGAGCAAGAAACTTCTCTCACATAATTATTCCAATTAATCACTGTGTTTTCACCCATATTTAATTCTCTATTGCATTCTATGATAGAAGCAATTTTTTTTAGTCCAAAGCACAAAGCTGAAGAAGAAGAAGGAAAAAAAAATCTTGGTATTGAAAAACCAATTATCAACATGAAGACCTCTTTTTACCCTCTAAAATTTCCAAGCACTTTGCTTCGTAATAAAGAATTTCATTTTTACACTTTCATGCAATATGCAAAATTCCATACTCTTGAAAAATGCACTCCTTCTTTTTCAGCTGACAGTTATTGAAATATTAAAGTTAAATATTTTTAACATTTTGGAAGGGGGGATAATGAAGGATATAAGAGAATGAATACCATCATAAAAAAATCTGTTGCTTATTTTTTAACTGATAGAAATTTCAAAATGGTCAATATTCTACAGAGAAAATAATTAACAAAAGAAAGATATCAGGCAATCTGATCAAGTGAACATGAAAATCAAATACATTGTATTTTACAAATATCATAGAAAGTTACAGCTTCTTTTCAAATTCATTATAAATTAAAAATGGCAAAAATTTAAGAGGAAAAAAGAAATAATGAATCAATAATTTGATAATGATATAGTATGTGATTCTACCGCTTTTAGTTAGCTATTTATTTTTTAGATAGCTCCACTAAAACTAGTTGTTGTTTTAATCATCCCCCCCCCAAACCTTTTATTGCACATTTGAATATAAAAGCTATTGAACTTTTTATTTTATGAAGTTATTACTACAGAATTATGAAGATACTTAAATAAAAATTTCATGGAATAAATATCTGATTGACGATCATCAGACTGTGAACTACCAAAAGAACATTGTCAGTCCTGTAGACTAGGGGTGGCAAAATTTCATGGAAGTAAGAGGAGCATGTTAGATTTCAGAAAAATATAAGATTTGCAATTTTGTATTTACATCATTTTAAAAGCAGTGAATAGATATAGAATAGAAAGAACCATTAGCTAATAATGAATCCACATTTTTCATCTAATTAATCTCATTCATAAAAATATAATTCTTATATCTCTGGCTATATATTTGCTGTTGCAGTTTCAATGATATCTGTGATATCCAATATCATAAGTACTATTCAATTAATGGCATCAAATCATTTCTTATAAAATCTGCACCTTTCTTAAAAAATGTCAAAGTTTACAAATTTTGCTGTAATTTTCAAGTAATAGGTACACTGTGCTTTCTCAAAATTTACTCAAATTATCTCAATAATTCCAGACAAAGGTAGTCTATACTGCTAGAAGGTCCTGAATGCTTGCCATGGATATATAAAAGCTGCATTCCCCACTTGACTCTTCCTAGCTAATACTTGAAATATCAAGCCACATCAGTTGAAATTTAAACTGTTATTTAAACATGTTTATCTTTCTTATTTGTGTTTATTTTTTCCTAAATTCCATTTCATGCTTTTTCAAAGTTGGACTTTTACATAAATATTATTTTTATGCTTGCACGCAAAAGCATTTTTGCATGTGCCAAATATGTTGAGAAAATGAAGCTCAAGATTCAAGAGCTTAGTCTCTAATTAATATGAACAAATAAAATTTAGTTCTTACTAACTAAATTTCATTTTTACAACAAATATAAATGTATTTTTAAAACTATATACTTGAATGCTTTTTTAATCAAATACAGATTTCAAATTTCTAATTTGATTTATTTTGAAACTTTTATGTAATATTTTTCCCCCCTCTGCGCTATTTGTATTTGAAGGATTGAAGCGATTCAATAACGGAAAAATTAAAAGATCTTCCAGGATTCCCATCAAGCACTAGGTACTAAGGATTCATTTTACAACTAAAATTTTCCACAGAAAATGAAAATTATACATATTTGTAGAATGGCATCTGACTATCTTAGAACTAGTTAGATCTAGTGATCTTGTAACTCAGATCTAGTTAGATCTGAAATATAAGATCAGTTTTAGTACGTGCTTATAATGTAACAACATTATATGTACATGCTAAAGCCTAGGTAAGAATAAATCACTGAGAACATAATGCATTAACAATACTATAAAGTGAGTAATGCATTTGGAATGAAATTCATGCCCCTAAATATCAACTTTATACAGAAACTCTGATAAGAACACTACAAATAGTTTCATGCTCTAAGCAGAATGATAGGAGTAGAATAGACTAGATGATAGTCAAGTAAAGGAAGATTCCCTTCTTTTTTTTTCTGTCAAAATTTCTTATAAAAGACATATTTCATGTACTTATATGAGTCAGACTTTTTACCAATCATGGACAGTTTCCAATGTACTATGAAAGATTTCATATAAAGCATAGTACACATGCATGTTGTTGTTCAGATGCCCATTCCACTAATATTATTCTTCAGTTTACTCTGTTTCAAAATGTATAGAGAAACTATCTTAATGCACTTATCAACTAATGATCCTTTCTGTATCTTCTTCTATATTATTCTACGTGAAAGAAAAAAGGCTGGTAAATATAATTAAATATTTGGCAGTTCACTGATGTTACATATTAATTCAGAAATGAAGAACTCTTACTGTTTGTACATCATGCATATAACTCTTTTCTGTATTATGCAGTTTTCATAAATTATGCCACATCTTTCAGTAAAAGCTTCTTTGATGACAGATAAATTAGATCCCAAATTTGATGGTGTCATCACAAATGTTCCAGTTAATCTCAATAGTTGCACTCATATTCCCAATATGAAGTTCTACATTAATGTGGGAGAAGTTGAAGACAATGTCACTCTCATTTTTCCACACCACAGAATATTTAATAATGTAAAAAACTACAGATTAAATTGGGATATAACGGTGATTTAGCCCTCTCTTATGCTAGATGCACACAAGGACAGTTTTGCATCACTTTTGGTGTTTAAAAAACAGTCACTCGTCGCCTACTCACGCTCGTGATCAGAACAAAGTCTGTTATCACCACCTTCGCGTGGTCTGACATCATCTCGTTTCTCTTCACTCGGTCTTCAAGTGCTCAGGTGATGGGTTTCTCCTGTCAGGTGGGGCTCTCTAGTGGCTGCAGAACTTACCATTCTCACATTCATTTTGACAATTCTGAACTGTGGAACAAGTTACGTTGTTTGCAGCAAAAGGTTCAAGGGAAAAGCAAATATTTACTTGAAAATGAGTGTTTAAAATGAAATTTGCATTAATCTTAGATACTGTGACTACAGAAAATCAAAAATCATACTTTAAAACTAAAAGCTTATGTGGCAAAACTCCAGTAGAATTTGACTTGTACTGTTAAAAATTTATGATGATCAGGAGCACATGGTAATATTGTCTTCTATTGGGCTATTCACTTTTGTGAAGGGCATATCTTATACACAAAATGACCAAATGCCAAGAAGACTAAAATCATTAATAAATGAAGGAAGTTTTATTATGTTAAATGATTTAAAATATTTAAAAATATATCACTTATTAGATTTGCAATTTTGAAAGAAATCAATTCATAATGAATACTTACTCAGACAATCGTTTATCAGGAATTGATCGATCCATCGCAATTTGATCACTAGCGACCATATTGATTCCAAATTCCATCATAGCCTGGGAGACTTCATTCTGGTCTTCAGGTCGAGGATAATGAGGCTTCCCATTTTCACCAGGGCCTTCCCTTATTGTATCACTAGGAGGATGTTCAAAGTTTCCCAAGATTCCTTTTTTAAAAATTGCTCCTTGTCTAACAGGCATAAGTTTTCTCTCCTATTTTGAATACAAAAAGAAATTTTCATTAAATATCACATACTGGACTTAATTATTTTGTTTCTTATATCTGGCAAAATTATTATACATATTATGAGTTTAACAATTGATTGTGAATCAAGTACAGAATCTTACTGATTATAAATTAATTTCCCTTTTAATCTGACCAAATTTCTTTCTGTGAAAAGTTTCAGTTTCTAAATTCTATTTTGCACTACTGATATCTTTACTGATATGCACCAATATTTTATCAAATATTCCAAATCATTTTACCTTAAAATATGCTAATTAGACATCAAATTGTGTGCAATTTCTAAGTTTCTTTAGTTCACCTACCTGACACATTTTAAAGTTTGTATACAAAATTATAATAAAAATTTATTTCTATTTTTAAAGTTTTAATTTATTTTAAAGGAAAAATATAAATTCAAGAAATGGTAGCTTTCAATTAACAATCAAGATAGATTTGAAAAATCCTATAATAATTTCTTATAGAAATCTGTAAGAAACTATTTTTAATATACATAATTGAATTAAATATTATGCATGAAAAATAAAGGCCATCAAGCTAACTGGTTGTTAAAAAGATAAATTACTAAGCAAATGCAAATATATCAAGCACTGCTCAGTTATTTAATACATTTATTCGAGCATCTAATTTTTTTTCTATTTTATGTTTCTTTCATTTAAAATACTATGACATGGCTTTAATGGCATTTTTTATAACATTATTTAGGGCATTTGTTTTTTATATCAATAGGTAAAATTTTCTGGCAAAGTAAACTATTACTTTCTTTGGTACTACTCCATTTTGGAGGGCTGTTGGTGATGGTTAAATTTTTTTGGCAAATTAAACTCAAAATAAGGCAAAGTCTGAAATCTAGATCCCAATCTTGAATTATTAGTTTATTGAGGAGGCATAACATTTTTAAAGATTCAAACATCGAAGAAAAAATATTAGTTTTTTTATGCATTTGCTGCCACATAAACTGTATGATTCGAGGTGTTGTCGAGCTGTACCTCAATGCTATTTGTTGTACCATTTTGAATTTCCTCACATATGCTCTACCATTTGGGTGTGACATCTACTTTCTGGATCAACAAAGTGAAATGTTCGAAGCCATCATTTCACAGTTCATCTGATTTATATATCTTCCAAGAATCTATGTAAATAATTGTTCCTTCCACAACATTTTTCTTAATGAAAGCCAATAAAGTTTTTCCCGATTGATCCGGAATTACAACTAAAAAGAATTTATTGGATTTTCGGCATAATCTGTTGAAAACTCATTGTTGTGGAAGAACCCACCAAACGCTGCTCTATCCCCTAGTGAAGTTCTTTTGTCTATTTTGACAACCTGGTCACTTCTGCTGATTTTCACTTTTGGTTGGGCTATTAAAGCTGCTGTGCAAACTTGGTACGTATAACTGCTCTGATCAAGAGTCATATTATCATTCCTCTTGGATTGTAATACGCAAAATTTAATCGATGTCATCTCTTGGCAGCAGAAATATATGAACCTTGCGTAGTGAGGAAAGGGATTTTCGGAACTTTCAAACTAATTTTCCTTTCTTAGTCCTTTTCTCTCACAGCAAGATCCTTTGCTGCAATGCCATTTCATGGCGTTTTGTCCAAAACTCAATTTCATTTCATAATCTTTTGAGACAAAATGTTTATTTTTGATAATGCCTCTTGTTTGAAATAAATCACTCACAGACTTTTCACCCATAGGAAATTCCCAAATTGTGAAATCCATGGCAAGCGGGGTGAAGGGGGAGCTCTTGAATTGTGCGACTCATTTATCGAACTCACGAACTGTGTGAAATCAAACTTGTGGATTGTGTTAGGTTTACCACAATTAGTTAAGCATCACTACTGGCCTCAATAATAGTTTGGTGATTTTTTTATGTTCCCCCCAGAAATGGAGTAGTAACTTTTCTTTATAGAGCAAGCTTATTGGAAAAATAGCAACCTTTACTGACTATATACTTGTAAAATTTGTTTTTCACTCTTTTTTCTGAAAATTTCCTTTTTTTTGGGGGGGGGGGGGGAGAAGAAAGATTACACTTACTGTTCCATTAAACTTTGCCATTTATTACCATATTTAGATAAAATTTATAATTAATATTGTCTTGCACTTATAAACAATACAAAGTCAGAGATAATGAATTGTCAGAGCTTTAGCAATTCCAGATTTTAGATCATCAGTTTAAGTCTAATAAGATGACATAAAGGCATGACAACATTAGGGTTTTGCTTATTGTTTGGGCTAGTGCTTCTGAAACTCATCATCACAGTATCTCCATGAGTTGCGCCATGATATATTGTAAAAGCTTCATAATTATATGGACCTAACTAAAAAAAAAAAAAAAAAAAAAAAAAGAAGCCAAAAATATCTAAATTTTATTGTGCGGTTTGTTTTTACTTGACCCTGTATAAAAGCAAAGACAGTGAAGCAGAATATTCCAACTAATGTAATCCTAATCTGGAAATGCTGTGCCTTCTCGACTGCTCTATACCTTATGACAACATACCCTGAAAACAAGTATAAGGCTGGAATGAACTTTTCCTGGCTCATTCTGCACAAAAAAAAAAAAAAAATGTT
>KK116783.1:312146-327570 GCA_000611955.2 Stegodyphus mimosarum
TTTTTGTTGAAGTAAAAAATCTATCATTTTCTTTTAGACCAGATTTCATGCAATTTATGCTTGTCACAGAAATGCCAGAAGTGCCTTACAAGATTTTGAAATTGTACACATTTGTTAATTTTGAAGCAGATGCCATAGCAGTTGCTTTCTTCTCCTCTTGGTGAATGAATGAATGAATGCTTTAATTGCTTTTCTCGTTAAGAGTGGGGGTGATGTCAGGTTGCTGGAATTGACAGTTTGGCCAATAATGTCAAAAAAGGGGATGTCTTCGTATTGATCATTGAATGGTTGAGATGATATTAACAAATTTTTAAATAAAAAGCATGATGTAAAGAATCTACCATTTCACAGAATTTCTTTTTTTCATTTTCTCTTAGCTCAACAATATTTATATTTCGTATTTACATTCTGGCAGGAAAACAGAAGAGAGAAGTAACAGTAAAGATTCATAATGTATAATAGTTGGTTAATTTACATAAATAAACCTTAGAAGTTTTACAAAATTGAGAAAAACTGTTGTTGCACAATATGAAATAAACACAGATTGAAGAGCTGTTTGCAAAAGAGAAATTTCATCAAGAATGTAATTATAAAAATATTAAAATGAATTTAAAAATTGCATAAACATTTTTATTTAGCTGATTTTTAATTATTATCTTTGGATTAATTAATGAATTAGCTGTTAGTTATTATTTTACTTGAAAAGCTTAAAGCTGATGTCATGGTTTGTAATTACATTAATCGTCGTCTATTAAATTCAGGTGTTTAATAAACTCAATTACATTTTAAATGGAAATGATTTTAATAAGTGGTGGGTACTGTATATGCAATCCATTATTTCCCGACATGTAGTATTTTGTTCCCAAATCCCTTGTTTAGAAAACTGTAAACAATAATGATTTGCTTGATACAATACTCAATGCAATTGCTATAATCATAAAAAATAAAAAAAAAAAATGTTTAATCAGCGCATTAAAAATATATAACATGATTGAAAGACGCTAATAGATTACTGACAGTGCATCGGCAGATGCCAATACCCAAGCACCTTAGGATTTTATTTTCTCACGCTTATGAATAATTAACACAATTCTAAATGTCAAATGAAAGATAAAAATGGTAAAAATATATTTAAAGGTGCCCCTTGGCGAAAACTGGCAAGTGTCCAGCAAGGTACAATTTCAAGATGGCTGCTACGCAAAACCATAATAAAAAGTGAGAAAAGAATTGTACAAATTCGGTGTTTATGTACACATTGGTCTATTTTCAGTTAAAAAAAAATCAGAGCATTGCACAAACTTGGCATAGCGCACTCCCTTGACTTTGATCATGTACACATTGATATATTTTCACTTAAAAAAAATCCGAAAATCTTAAAAAGAATGTCATATAATATTAAAACAAAGTTACTCACCACCACTCATTGAACAAAATTTGTAGCTAATCGAAGTTCAATAAACTGCATTTTAAATCACACGACACAATATAAAAAAGAAAATACATCTTATTGCATAAACGTATTACAGAAAGGAAATATTGACTTATCATATTTAGAAATTTACGAGTCTTCAGTCTGTGGCACACAAAATTCCTTAACAGCATCCAAAAACTTTCTAAAATTATCTAAACTAGAATATGCATACTGCTGTCCTCACATAAATTCACAAAAATAAGAGTAAAAAATATCCTCCGTAGTGCCGGACTGTTGGTGGCATTTCTTGCATGAAACCTTCTTGTGACATACCCATTCAAAGCCATTTGAACAATCTTTATGTTCGACCATACGTATTTCCTTCATACAAACAGAACACTTATAATGAATACTAAGTAAACTTTTATTTACACACCAGTCAATTAATGCTTTTTTCCATTTTAGTTCCAAATTGACAGAAACTTCACATTAATCTCATCACATACACCCATTTTACTGTGTACAGCACAAAATAAGCATTGCACTTCTTACCTGACATCCAATGCAGAAATAAGTCCTTACAAATATTTTCCCATCAGTCAAATTCACCGCAATTATGCAACCAATCATGTCATAATAGGGTTCTATAATATTCAACTACTCAGGTTACCATAAATGAAACAACAATTTGGCGATAAATGAAACAACTTGGCGATAATCCAAGGGGCACGCTAAAATAGACTAACCATAAAAACTGATAAAATGAAAATTTCTTTTATAAAGCAACTACAAGAAGTGTTTATAAGAACAACATTTTTATTTTTTAGTATGAGAATATAAAATATTGGATTTTTCATATTATACAGTAATATGCTGCAACAATTTTCTATGTGCATCATTGCCTATTGGTCACTTTTAAATTACGTTGCTCTGATATCTTATAACAGTATTCTTTTCTTTTAAATGAGCACTGACTGTCTTATCTCTCATATAGGGTGCTTTTTAATAGTATTGTCAATAAAAACTGTATGAGTTGATGATAAACATATGCTTTCTTGCTATGAAGTTGTATGTATTCATGTATGTAGAAAAAACTATTTTGCCACATCCTGTTTGTGTCCTACAATGGAAAAGATCCAAAATGTTTAATCATAAATAATGAAAAGACTCACTTTACTTGCTAAAACAGATCCATTTGATGATTCTTTTCCTTTCGGCTTGGGTATGAAAAATGCCACAAGTAAAATGAGAAAAAGAATAATAAGACATATTTTAATTGTGCGAGATTTTCGGAATCCAATTATCTTCATCGTAAACTCAATTTAAACTAGGTATTTACATCTATAAGAAAAGAAGAATAATCAATTATAAATGCAAATAAAATATTCAAAATATCACGCATTAAACTAATAATAATCAATTATAAATGAAAACAAAATATTTAAAATATCAAGCATTAAACTAATATTCAACACAACAACATTTATATTACTATTTATACAAATGTTTAAAACGTCAGATACTTACACTAACACTCAAAATTCAAGCATTTTTATAACAAATTACTTCTGGAGCTAATGACAGACATGTGCGTACAAAAAAAAATTAAATCTGTGATATACACTCCCTGACAAAGAAGATGCAATACCATGAAAGAGTATGTAGAATGTGATGAAAATTGGTAGACTGATAGAAAATGCACATGCATAAAAATTATTTTAATTTCAAAATAATAATGCAATATATTGAGCAAATACACAGGGTGGTTAATAAGAAGTAGGAGCATCTCTGTGGTGATAGAACAAACAACTCCTTGAGGTCCAGATGCCATTAGTGCACAGATAGTTTCCCGACGATATATATGGACGATATATGTTTTCAACCATTCTCCACACTAGGTCCACTGACTAAGTTGAGGCAGATTAAAGAAATGATGGGCCATCATGTCCCACAAATGCTCAGTGAAAGATATGGAGATACTTGGTGACCAAAGAAGCATGTGGCTACTTTGCAGGACTTGTATACTAATGACTGTAATTTCTGGCAGAGCTAGATACAGCATTTTGTAGCTGCTGAAAGTAGCGTAATGCAACTGGTCGCAGAGTTCATCCATGCACTATCTTGCTATCATTGTGCCCGTGATATGAACCAAAGGTGATTTGGGTATCTACAGTGCTGCATTGTTGAGCATTATATCACTGAACAGTTGCAGTAGAACTAACTGGACCTGCCTCCAAACTCACACTTTGCGATTGTCAGTGATAAAATAGTAATAAGACTCACCACTATATGTCACTCAGTTGTCCAAGAGGCTCTATTTGAACACCACTGGAATCACCATGCCCGCTGACAATCTTTATAAAATGCGGCATGCCAGCAAGCAGCTTTTGACCTATAAAATTCTCTTGCTGATGTTAGAGCATCCAAAGCTTCCTCACAGTGTCAGCCTGCATTATGTCACATATAGTATCAGCCACAGAAACCACACTGTGGCGGAAAAAAAAAAAAAAAAGAAAGAAAGAAAGAAAATCTGAAATGTTTCAGATTTTAAATTATGTCCAAAGGGGCATTTTTTAAACATTTTGTGTGTTACCTTTATTTATTAAATATCATGTTCTTTGCACTTAAACCATAAAATTCAGTTAGAAACAATACTGGAAAATAATTTTAAACTGAGCATATCTTTAGAATTTCCTATACACAGTCTAACGTGCTGGAGATGAAAATATTTTTTCTGTACAATGTTGCCATTGTTCGCTTTGAAATCCTTGAGTTTGTTAACCAAAAATTCATTAAAGTTTTACAAAACATGAACTTGATAATAAAACAAATACCAAATTTCAAATTTGGGCTTCCAGATGCCCATATTCGAAGCAGGATTACGTCATTCAAAATTCGACGGCTCTAGGTACCATCGTTTTATCACAATGCGAGAAACATACATACATTTATGAACATTCTTCATTATTTAATTTCTTTAAATATAATACAGGGCTGCAATATTTGCTGGCAACAGTTTTAAAAGTGAACCGACATTTAATGTTTCCAACACAAAAATGAAAAACAAAAACAACAGTCCTTTAGGGACAAAGCCCCTTTAAACTTTAAAAAAAAAAAAAAAAAGAAGAAGAAGGCCAGTTCTATATCTCCAATTATATTGGGCCGATTGACAAAATTATAACTGCGTTTTTCATGTCTTGAAAGTGCGACTTAGGATATATATTAGATTTATATATAGCATTGTTGTAATATAGGTATTTTGACACAAAACTGAACTTTTTCTGAAATGACATGCCAATTTTTTTCCATATTTTGATTCTACGACTCAAATTATGCCTAAATATAAAATTTTGCAAAATTTGGTGTGAAATTTACGGAGATGTTTAAAAATTTATCCTGCAGCATGTTTTCAGTTTGCGTCAAGAATAATTCACTCGGCGAACTACTCCATTTATAGCAACCTATTTTCCTTTCCTTTTTTTCATTGAAAATATGAGGAAAAAAGGTTACATTCATTACTTTCAAATAATTTTAACAAAGTACGTAAACCACATTTGGCATTATTATCATTAGTAACGAATATGGCAATATGTAAATTCAAGTATATTTTATCAAATTTTGAAAAAAAAAACTTAATTTTTTGCAAGTGTGCCTAGAAATATATCTATTTTAAGGTGATGTTAAAAATTTTATAGGTAAATAATAAAAAATTTATAAAAATATTTAAAAATACAATTTAAAAATAAATCATAAAAATGTGTGAATTATATTTGGATTAAGCCCAAATTTCAAATTCTGGAAGAAGGGATCTAAGTTTAATAAAAAAGAGATATTAATAAATATATATCAAATTCAATTAACACTGAGGAGCTCAAATTTCGAGAGTTAATTTTTTAAAACCTACTCATGCAATTTTTACAAAACTTAGCAGTTTGGCATAATCTGGGTCATAGAATCGAAATATGGAAAAAAAATGGCATGCCATTTCAGAAAATGTTCGATTTTGTGGCAAAAGACCTATACTACAACAATGCTGTACATAAATGTAATACATATCCTAAGTCACACTTTCGAGACATGACAAATACAAATTGAATTTCATCAACTGGCCCAGTAGAATGGGAAATATAAAACTGTCCCCCCTTTTTTTGTGCAAAGTGTATATTACACGCAGGGTGCTGACACTGCATTAATCTAAGTATGCTATATGGCTGACACTGTATTAACCTAAGTATGCTAACAACTGCATAGATGCATCAGTACTTCTGCAAAGATTTATATTCCCTTTTTGTGTCCATCTTTCCCACATTCTCAATAGAATAGAAACAAGTAAGTATATTCCAGTTGAAACATGACCAAAAGACCAACCAGCCATTTATATTCCTAAAACAAAATCTCTTAGGAAAACCTCTGACTGCTGAATATGACTTCTCTATTATCTGCCAGACATCTCTTCAAAGAGCAAAGTCTATTGATGAAAAGCAATTAAAAAAAATGGAATTCCCATAGCAATAGAGAATATCAACTAAATTTAGTGAAATAAAGGAGAGAAAATATCAGAGGGAAACACATGACAAACTCTTACTTTCTCAGGCAGTACACAATAAAACTTTTCTTTTTCAAATTCAGAGACAAAATTTTTTGTTAATCAATGGCAAAATATGCAACTTGAAATTAATGTTTTTTCCCATAATGTAAAATTTTCTATTAATTTTTTGAAAACTTGTTTCTTTTAGTTATGGCTTACAAAAATTCAACTACATCAATATATTTTGTATATCAGCTAAATATGTATTTGCACAAAGAAACAAATTTAGGTACATTGTATATGTGTCTTATTTATTTGCAAATGAATATACTTCAAGAGGCTTTATTAAGTGTCAGAAACAGATATAAAAAGAAATTCTTGAACAGGGTTGCCATTTCAACAGGAGAATGAAATTCCCTGACTTTTCCAGGTATGTCTTAAGAAAATTCCAGTCTATTCGCGTAATGCACTTTGGCTGGGCTAAGAGGTAAATTAATTACGGTACCACTTAAAAACTTGCCAATTACATATGTTATATATATATAATCCCCAAAATATTACTATTTTAACTATAATAGTTATTTTCTCCACTGAAGATCGAAATTAGAATCTGTCCAATCTGGATTAAAAAGTGTCTTTTTTTGCAGACATTTTGCAGCTAAACGAAAGACATCTATTTAATATTTTTAAATAAATTCAGGTATTTTATATTTATTTAGCAGCATACATAAGCAAAAGATATGTGCATTAAATTTCGTGATGTTATGTCATCATACTGCTAGAATTAGCTTCAGGATTATACCAGAGAACATTTCCTGAAATTTGAAAGTATTATTTACCAACAATAAATAAATTTAGAGGGAAGAAGCAACATTAAATGATATGAATAACATTAAAATAATTAAAAACTGAATTACAATAATCAACTATATTTTGGCGAACATAATTATATTAAATGGTTAGCCTAGATAACTGATTACTATTTTTTTATTTCACTGCAAAATGACAAATAAGGCATTTATTAAAAAGGAAAAAATAAATAAATAAAATGTTTAAAAGATTTTTGCAGTAAAATCCTACTATATGCTACGGCCTCAGCACGATTTTGAAAATTGCCGCCAAGACCAAAATAACCAGTTTACTGTTCATCATAATGTTGCCCAATCCCATGTGTACCTTACATGGAGGCTATTCTAACCTCCATGGTACAATATACTATGATTTTAAACCAATTTTGTTTTATACGAGAATATGTATTTTCTTTAGTTCAACATGCACTGCACATGCGCATGCGAGTCTCTCGATTCTCGAGGTTGCTGGAAACTTGCTTTGCCTTCCTAAAAGACAATCTGATTGCAAAAATTGGCTTTATGCCAGCTACCCGAATGACGCTGATGTGTAGCAAGGAAGTGATCACTTCTAAAGTGGTGCAAAACTCGTGTTTTGGGGGCAGATCGCTGTATGAAATTCCCTGACTTTTCCAGATTTTGACTAAAATATTTCAATTCCCTGACTTTTTCCGTTTTTCCAGGTAGCGTGGCAACCCTGCTTGAAGTTTAGAGGATGTCAGGAAAGAAGGATAAAAATTATTTCTAATTAAATTAAATATAATAAAATATTAACCCTTAGCACTCTGCACATTTTTTGTACCACTGACTACCAGCAACTCCGGCACATTTTTGCAGTGGAAGAGTGAGACGAAGTCTTATTTTGAGTGAGAAGAATTACATGTGCTTGTGAATGTTTTTAATTTTATTTATTTTATACATATGCAAATGAAAGATAAAATTTTAAAGTTTGTAATTCACCATGGTGTGATATCTTTGGAAACAATCACCCATATACATCCTGGGTTTACTTGGGCAAGTGTCACAATAATCATTTGTTTGACGTCTGCCATCCTTTCGTTTCCTTGTAGAGCACACAACACAGTCCCTCTTCGGACCTTTCCTCATTATATGAAGCTTTCCATTTAGTCTGATTTCAGACATTGTTGTAGAGATTCTTGTTCTCTCTTGACAAAAATCTCCTACAAGTTGATCGACCAAAATTTTTCAGTAATGTAATGCATCATGCTTTCCCATTTTTGGATGTACAGTTTTATACACATTATATGAATTGATTACTGATGTCTCCCCCCCCCAAAAAAAAGACAGTTTCCACCACCACTAAGCAATTTCCTCAAAAAACAATAACTGGAGGCATACTGATCAGCCCAATCAACACCAACCATCGACTTTGTGTACCCGACAACTACACTTGGCTTTTTGATTACTTCGTTTGTTACCACCTTGTATAAATCTATTAGTGCTTATAATTCCAGCATTATGCCAGTCACTCAATAATGATACTATTTTCTTTTCCCTCCAAGCTAAGAGCAATGTATTTCCTTGATTGTATGTGACAGTTCTTTTTTCATATAATTTTGGTTTTTTCAAGCATGTTGGAATACTTTTTCTGTTTGTTTGTATGGTACCAGTCAAGTGGCACTTTATTTTTCTTAACACTTGAAAATCAAACATGTCTTCAATAGCACTCAACTCTAAATTCTCATCACAATAATTATTTTTCTCCATGTTGCTAACCGTAAAAAAGGTAAAAAATTGTTTAATCGTAACAGTGCAGAGACTGAGCACGTTTTAACTACAGATAACAATTAGCAACGACGATGATACCGCAACATCTTAAGTGTAATCATGCTAAAAACATTTGGCTCTGCAGCAGAGCCTACGGAGCTGTGGAACAAATGCCGGATGGCCCCGTAGCGGAGCTGCGGCCTGTAGAGGAGGCAACATAGAGCTAAGGGTTAAGAAGTGAATTGCATTAGTCCAGGATTTATTGCAAATGTGTCTAATTTGTAATTATAGAAAAAAAAATCTACAAAGGGGAATATAAAAATTTTGGTTTTATAGTCTTGTGTACATATGATACACAGGTATCCCTTCCATAATGGGTAAACAGGTTTCTAAAAAACTGTGTATTGTGTGAAATTGTGTCATACAAGACTAACAACCAATACAAAACAAAGGGATAGATTCCAAAGAATTTTAAAAACAAAATATTTTTTTTAATGCTCCTTACTGTTGCCTCATTTAAATGTAGACATTTCACAACATCAGATGCCTTTTTTTCATTTAAATAATGATTCAAAATTTGTATTTTCATTTCCAAAGAAATGAATTTTCTTTTAAAAGTTTATTTCTTTCTTTCAGACATAGTTTGAGACTGAAATATAATTTCACAATAATTACTCCTAAAAACTGCTACAAGCTAATTAGTAAAACATACACAAAAAAATTTTAAAATTTTGTTTTCCACAAAATAACAATTGCACAATTTATGCAATTTATGAATTGAATACTTGGTGCAGAATATACTTTAAATGATGGGTACTATTCAATTTAAAAGAATTTCAATATGACAGAATGGAGGTATTCCTGGAATTTATTTTCTTTTTGTATGTATAAATAAATAGATTGTTATCATGTTCCACACATGATGGCAAAGTACATATCGTAATTTTGTAAACGCTTAGAGTCAAAATCATGTTACCAAAATACGTAGATACATAAAGTGCTATAAGAGGGTTTATGTATATTCATTAATATGCTGGAATGAAACTGTGTTGTCATGCTATATGAAGGTTTCAGCAATTTTCTTATAGTGCAAAACTAGTACCGTATTATGAGAGGGATATTTGTACAAAGCATTCAGTGTAGGCATATGTGAAAGACACGATCCAGCTACAGGATTAAAAATATATTCACTGCATGCAGAACATGTGTAGTGCCCACATTACTGAATTTTGTCACCAAATAATATACTTAAAGCAGATCAAGGTGTAGTTATCCTTCCCCTTTTGGCCGAGGAATGTCAAACACTTGCATGGTAATATATCTAAGTGATTGTAATATACAATTAATGCCAAAAGGTCCTGGTAACATTTAAAAAATAACCCCATTATGCACAAAAGAGCACTCCATTATGCTACTAAGGTCATAAACCAGCAGCTAAAAGCATTTCAGTGAGAGATCTCTTGTTGCATATTTTCCATTTTTAATCTACTGAAAATGTTCCAAAAAGGATGAAATTTCTAGGTGGACAAAAGGAATTATACCGGATCTTTTTAAGCAGCAGACAACAGACTTGGGCAGAAAATCATCTATTTAACTTGGTTCATCAATGAAACAGGTGCCTTGCTGCCACAGAGATTGCTTGAAAACTGTTATATATTTTAGTTTTTTAATTCTCCCAAATACTAGATGAAATTATGAAATTTTCTTCTACAAATAATGTATGATCATACAAATACAGAGGAGAGAAATTTGAGAAAGCTTCAAATGTTAGCTTAACAGATTAACTTTTCTGTTTTGATATGCTTGCACATTAATCAGAAGAGATTTCACAGTTAAAAATCTCAGCTTTAATTTAAGTCGACATTGTTTGAGTAATATCAGCTACAACTCAACTCTGTTTAAGTTTTAGATTTTATAAAAAGAGTTCTATCATTTTTTGAAAACATACTGCTTCTAAATTTTGTAAATATCTGCAACTAAAGTTTTTTTTCATATTAAATTCATAGTTATCTTCGAATCTCTTAAAATTCTGGCATCCGTGCAATAGGACTATGAATAATTTAAAATGGGAAAGAACACAACTACGGAGATATTTTACAACTTCTTTGAAAGAAGTGGAAACTATTCTAAAACATAAAGCAGTAAGTAAGATTGATTTGATACCTGTATTTAATGTTTTTAATGACAAAGCTGACAGATTATTTCAGTTAGATAAAAAATTAAAGTAACGTGGCTAGAAATGGAAAACTTTAATGAAAATGAATTTTCTAAGGATATGGATTTAATGGAAAGCTATCGAAATCAGAGGGTTGCTACGAAAATGAAAGTTGATTTAATGTTATCAACCACTGAAAGAAACTAAGCGAAATTTCCGTCTTCCTAAATTACAATTGAAACGTTTTGATGGTAATATTAAAAACTGGCTAGGATTCTGGGGATAATTTAAATAAAATTCATGATGACGATAACATTGATGACAAATTTCAGCATCCTTTAAAAGCAACTGAAGAAGGTTCATCGGCCAGAGATCTAGTTGCAAGTTTTCCACCATTTGGCAAAAACTATTACAATGCTATTGAACAGCTGAAATCTTGTTCTGCTAAAGATGAACTCTTAATTCAAATTTACGTCCGTGAACTTTTAAATCTAGTTTTAATGCAAGCGAAAAGTGGTGAAAATTTTACTTTGCAGGTTCTTTACAATAAATTGGAGACTCAACTGCGATCATTAGAGACTTTAGGGGTAACGTCTGAAAAATGTGAAGCAATGTTACATCCTTTAGTGGAATCAGCTCTGCCAGAAGTTCTTATCAAGGAGTGGGAACGCACCCATAGCCGTGTAAAAAATAAATACAAAATGAACATGGTAGAAAACTTATTAGAATTTCTTCGTTTGGAAATCGAAAGTAAAGAGCGATTACAACCTACTTGATTAGGGTTTGCGAATGATCAAGAATTTGAAAAAATTAAAGTGAAAGAAAAAATACCCACTGCAGCTTGTATTGTATCTACCGAAAAGCAAAGAGCTGAGAAAAATAGCATTATTTTGTAATAAGTCGTTTCATAATACCTCAGAATGCTTCAAGGTTGCTAAGATATCACTGGAGGCGAAAAAGGAAATATTGAAGAAAAGGGGTCTTGTTTCGTCTGTTTGAAACTAGGACATAATTCTATGTTGGGTTCTTTTGTCACAAAAAAATTCGCCAATATTATTGTTAACTGTATTGGTTAAAATCATCAGTGCTGATTTGTTTGCAGATTATTTAATACTGGTGCTCAGAGATCTTTCAAACGACAAGATATTGCGAAGAAACTAGGACTGAAACCTGTTATCAAGAAATGATGAGTCATGGATTTTTTGGGGGCAGTGAAACTAAACAAGAGTTCCATAATGTCTACAGTATTACATTACAAAGCTTGTGTTCAAATTTCAAGTACACTATTTCAGTTTTGGGTGAAAAGAAGATATGTGGTGCAATTATTCATGTAGAGGATCCTATTTTGAAAAAGAAAAATATACCTTTAAGTGATACAGGAGAATATGTCCCTGAAATAGGTTTATTAGGCGCAGATTATCTTGGCATATTTTTGACTGGGAGATTTGAGACCATTGATAATAATTTGGTAGCTATCGAAACAAAACTTGGATGGATGCTTCAAGGGAAACAAAGAAACTACTAAAATCTTTGTAGAGTATAGTATATGCTACTAATTTAGATTTGATGGAATTGTGGAGCCTAGATGTCCTGCAGAGTAAGTAAAGTCAAGGCAGGTAATTGATGAAGAAGCAGTAGATTTTTTCTGTAAAATTATTAAAAAAAACGAAGACAAAGAAATGAAGTATGTTCCCATGGAAAAGTGGACGTCCAGAATTAGAAACAAAGCATTAGCCACTAAATGGTTAATGTCAGCTACCAAAAATCTCATTAGAATCGTTAAAAGACTATGATGATGAGTGGATTTGGGATGGAATTATAGAAGTTATAGATAAAGATGAGAAAAAGGGACACTATTTACCACATCATCCTGTGATAAAAACTGGTATAACAAAAAAAAATTCGCCCGGTTTTTGATGCTTCGACAAAAGATTCCAAAGGAAATTCCTTGAATAATTGTTTAGAAAAAGGGCCAACTTTATTACAGTTGGTACCCACATTGATAATGCACTTTCGGAAAAACACAGTTGGCGTAATGTGAAAAAAGCATTTTTACAAACGAGTTTTAATCCAGAGGACAGGGAATACTTTAAATTTCTGTGGTGGAAGGAGTTATCAAGAAGAGAAGAAATAATCACATTGTAGAGTGGTACTTGGTGCTTCTCCTATCCCATTTTTACTAGAAGTAACTATAGCTTACCATCTAGAGAACGCTCCAGATGAAAGGAAGCAAACAGCTTATCAACTCAAAGAATATTTTTATGTAAACTGTATTACAAGTTTAGAAACCAAAGAAGAGGCAGAAAAATATGTTTCTGAAATTAAGCAGCTGATGTCTTCAGCACAATTCGAACTACGAGGCTGGGTTACTTCTGAAAAAATTGTAGAAGACAAACATGACAGATTCATTTCAATTCTAGGTCTCTCTTTGGACACTGAAACTGATGAGCTTTTTTGCAGCAGTTTGGTTGAAATTTCAGAAAAGGGGATTACTAAAAGAAATGTGTTATCAGCTGCCCAAAGATTATTTGATGCTATGGGGATAACATAGCATTTCATTGATACCTAAAGTATTAGTTCAAAACATTTGGAAGAGGAAAATTAATTGGGACGATGTACTGCCAATAGATATATTAAATAGATTTTTAGCCTGGGTCAAGGAACTATCCTTACTGAAAGAATGTAAGATTCCACGGAGAAGTAAGATTCCCCGGAGACTGGTCTTAGGTCCATTTGAAGATTGTCGAATAAGTCTACACTGTTTCCGTGATGCCAGTGAAGTTATCTATGCTGCTTGTATTTTCTTACATTCTGAGTTTAATGAGATCGCAATCAAGTTAGTAACGAGTAAGTCAAGAGTGGCACCTATCAAAGAGATTACAATTCTTAGATTAGAACTCTTAGAGGCTCTGATCTTAACAAGATTATATGGTCAAGTAGTAGATGGACTTGAAAGACAATACAATGTATTTTTGGACTGATTCAACTATTGCTTGGATCAAAAGAGAGAGTTCTTAGAACACGTTTATAGGAAATAGAGCCACAGAAATAAGAAAGAATACCATCGCAAATGACCGGCATTTCGTGCCAGGATATATGAACCCAGCAGCTTTGCCTTCAAGAGGTTGTGATGCTAAGAATTTATTTAAAAGCAAATGGTGGAAAGGTCCAGAATGGTTATGAAAGTCACAAGAATTCTGGCCATTAAGTGAAAAACAAGTTATTGATGAAAATTTGGTTAGATTGGAAGAGAGAAGAATGATAGTCAATAATGTGGAGCATGACTACAACATGCAGGACTGAACTCTGATTGCCAATTTAAGAGAAGTTTACTGGATTATTTTAATCAATAAATTAGGGAAACAAGTTAGCTCTAGTTGTATTTTATGTAAAAGAATCAAAGACAAACCTACAGAATCACCTTTTGCACCTCTTCTTAGGTTCAGAATAAAGGCTGCTGCAGTTTTTGAAGTTTCAGGAATTGATCTCGCAGGCCCTTTGTATTTATGTTCTGGCAAAAAGACATGGGTTGTACTTTTTACCTTTTTTTACTTGCCATTTATAGGGCTGTCCATCTTGAATTAGTCAATTTCCTATCTACAGAAGTTTTTATTATGGCTTTAAGAAGATTTTCTGCTTGAAGAGGTAGAGTAAATATAATCTTTACTGACAATGGTACAAACTTCATTGGTTCAAACAATGCTCTCAGAAATTTGGATTGGAGAAGATCATGTCGTTTTCTACTATCAAGAAAATCAAATGGAATTTTAACCCTCCAACAGCTGCCTGGTGGGAGCACATGATTAGAATGTTGAAAGAGATGCTAAGAAGAATTTTGGGCAGAAAAGATCTTGACTATGAAGAGTTGGAAACTATTCTATGTGACTGCGAAGCTAGTAACTCTAGCTTCACAGTAGCATTGACTGCAAAGCTAGTAAACTCTAGGCCACTTACATATATTGAAGAGAATTCGGAAGGTCTGAAGCCATTAACTTCCGCTTGTTTCTTACAAAGTAATACTAGCACTGAAACAATTGATTTAGATGAAATCGACAGTAAAAGCCTAAATATAAGATTATATTTTGTACAAAAATTAAGTCACGATTTAAGAATGAGATTTTGGAGCCGGGAAGAATCCTTAAGAGTTGGGGAGGTCGTTCTCATAGAAACTGATGGCAAGCGTGTCTACTGGCCTTTAGGAATCGCCATTGAAGTCTTTTCTGGAGCAGATGGGCACTCAAGAGTTGCCACAGTGAGAACAGCTCATGGAAAGAAGTTGAGACCATTACAGAGACTTTATCCATTAGAAATCAACAGTCCGGAAAGGTACCATTCATTGCTCAAGACACTCGAAGGGATGAAAGTGCTATGAAGATGTCGCTATGCCCTACAGCTAATGATTCAGATTCCACTGAGAATGATGATTCATCAAAATCCTAGATTTTGTCACTACAGCTGATCGATGTGTTAAAATTCCCAATAGAACTGATTTATAACTTTTGTTGCACCTTATAGGTATTCTACAAATTGTAAGGTGGGAGGTTGTTTGACTAATGGCAGCCACAACTCAACTCTGTTTAAGTTTTATGTTTTGAAAAATAAGTTCCATCATTTTTTTGAAAATATACTGCTTTTAAATTTTGTAAATATCTGCAATTAAAGTGTTTGTTTCATATTAAATCCATAATTACCTTCGAATCTCTTAGAAGACATCCTAGCTAGAAAATATATAGGAAAAAAAAAAAAAAAAAAAA
>KK116783.1:327594-373318 GCA_000611955.2 Stegodyphus mimosarum
AAAAAAAAAAAAAAAAGATGACAGTGCTTACTTAAATAATTCAGCCTATAAATATATTTTCAAGTTTCATAAAATAAAGTACAGAATAGTTAGAAAATAAGTCTTGAATTACGAATATAGGAGATTCTGCAAGAATGTCTTAAATGGAATCAGCTGAGTAGATTCCAGTTAATAAATCCAAGTAGGACATTGGAAATTTATGAAGATATGCTTCATAATCATTTTCAGCAAATGTTGAATATGCAGTCTGAAGGTTAAATGCTAATACATGTTTAACATAATTTTACAAACCTTCCAAATTAGAAACCCATATATGGAATTTGCCATTTGTTAACAAAGTTTGAAGTAAACATCTTCAAAGTTAGAACCAGAAAAAGAATATTCCATCTTCATTAATTTTATGAAATATATAGTTGACTCACATACATGGACTCAAAATAAGAATAATTACAGTAATAGCACAATTTTAACGTCTGAATAATTTAAGAAAAAATGTTGAAATAAATGAATAATAATTAAAACAAATCATGGTAAAAGTTTACAATTGGGTGCCCCTTGTTTTTTGACACCAAGATCGGCACCATGAAGGCACAATTTCAAGATGGTCGCTACACAAAACCAAAATAAGTCAAAGAATTTCACAAACTTCGTGCCCATGTACACATCGGCCTATTTTCACTTAAAAAAATCAGAGAATTGCACAAACTAGTCATTGCACACTGCTTTGACTTTGTCCATATGCACATCGATTTATTTTCACTGAAAAAAATCAAGAGGCTAAAACCAAGTTAAAACTCTCATGGTAACCAGAAATGGGGTTTCATCGCCAAAACTGAACAAAATTTTTCGCCAATCGAAAGGGCACCCAATTCTACACTAAAGCCACACAAATCATTTCCCACTTTCAAGTGTGTATTGAATTTTTTTTAAACAGCTCCCAAATGCTCGAAATACTGAAATATTTGTATATTTGAATAGCAATAATCTGAAATGTGCCATTTGTACTTATAATATACTTTTTGATATATTCCAAAATTTAATCAATCTTTTATTGGAGAAATGACAGAAATGTTCGTCTAACATTCAACTCATCAAACGATAATCGAATTCTGCTCTCCAAACATGGAATGCGCAACATTTTTCAGATCTTCTCTTCTCTGCATATGTTAAATTTTAAAGACCGGTTGAAAAAGGCGTTTAAAATCTGGGAAATACACACTGCTCTAAACTACAGAAAGTGCAGGTTCAAAACTTAATTTTCAAGCAAAGATCTCTCAGAGTGACAAATGGGAGTTTTAAACGTATTTAGCAAAAAAATTTTGTAGCACTTTACTTACAGATTTCGAAATTTATCATAGATTTTCCTGATTATTACGCACCATACCTAAAATGTGAAAGGCTAGTTTTTTTTTTTTAAGTCACGAACAATTATTGCAAACTTAAACAAAGTTTTAGTACTGAAGAGAAACTAAAAAGGATAATGATACGTGCGAATCGAATACTGGCTGGAAAAGAAAATGAAAAAGATCTTCTAAAAATAAAAACTTCCTAATTAAATTAAAAACAGAACATCATTTGTGAGTTTTCTTCGATACGGCTACAGCGAAAAAAGAAATGTCACATTTTAGGAAAGAGTACGAAATTATTTTTAAAAGAAACATTTCTGGGAGCTTAAAAAGAAAATGAAAAAGATCTTCTAAAAATAAAAACTTCCTAATTAAATTAAAAACAGAACATCATTTGTGAGTTTTCAATGCATTTAATATGTTTTTAATCCGATAGATGTTATAAATTTTGAAAACTTATAGGCAATTAGAAGACTAAATGAAATATGAATAATTAGCACGATACTTTTTTAACTTGAGTAGATTTTGTTTGATAGATTTGTTTCATAAAATTATAAAATATGGACCCTAAAAACAGAAATAAAAAAACAGTAGTAAATCCTGCTGCCTTTTATGGTTTGGATACCTACACAATTTACGTATAACACTAAAAAGTGAAACAGCATTCAAAATTTTTCCTATTTCTCTAATTTCTGTTGAAGGAATAATTTTCATTAAATTTTGAATTGTAAAGGAATAAGAGAAAAGGTAAAACTGCCGAATATATTATTTCTACTTAGTCAGGTAGTTTTAAATGTATTAATAAAACAACTCAGATAATGCTTTTATATAAAAAAGTAAATCTTATAACGTTTGAACGTGCCTGCAGATCGTACGAGTTTCTGTGATTTCATTTCATATTTTGGATCTGATTTTAGAACCTAAGTACTACTTCAATTATGTATAAAACTGCATACCTTTAACCGTGTATATGATGTCAGTGTGAAACATAAACAGAGCGCATCTGCCTTGAATTTAGGTTGTGATGATGGATTCGAATGTTTATAATCCCGTAAGAGTCTAATTGTACATTTCAGTAATTTCTAGGTATGAATATTTGTACCCGATGTTAAGTTTAAATGCGGATTTTTCAATCTGTAATTCTGGGAACGTGATAAGTACAAGTGAAAACAAGAAAAAAGAAATTCTTGATCCGTAATGTAATTTTTAAGAATTTTGCCGAAAAGTAATTAACTCTTTTTTTTTTTTAATCTTGACAGTCGTGCAAAAAGAAAATTTATTGCTATATATGTATTGGAAGCAACAGTACATTTATGAAAAAAATCGTATGCACTTTTTCTTCAGACATAATCGTTCTTTTGTTTGTATAATTATATAATTAATATTATATACTTTGCATATTTGGCTGTATAATTATTTTCATATTGTTATGTTCAGCTTATGTCTTTGTTCATTGTGAATCTTTCAAATATTCAATTTTTTTAAAAAAATTACTAATGTTAAATCACTGTTAATATACTTTATTGTATCATTTAGTGTTATATGTATATATATGTATATATAGTTTAATTTTTAAACTACTTCTAAGTTTTCTCCCTTAATTGAGTGATTTTCTCTATCACCATCCTAAAATAGTACATGTTTATCATTTAGACTTCTGCTGTATTTCATTTATTGGTTGCTTGCATGTGTTTTCTTTCAAGGATGTTTACATAATGCCCGAAAACTGCGCTTAAGTGAACTACCTAGTTAACATAATCTTTCTTTTTTTTAGTGAGATTTAAACCGCCAAGATGTAAAAAGTTCTCTAAATTTAAATGAAAGAATGTTCAAATGCATATTCTTATTTTCATTGATGCTGAACTAAGGGAAATGTAGGTAAATTACTATGGAACTATTAACCCATGCTTAATTTGTAAGTATATGTACATTTGTATCTGTGTAAATGCAAAAATTTAAGTATTTTAATATTCCTTTTATTTCCAAAGTCAGTTCCCTTTACTGGACCACTTCCAGGGTCTCTGCAACCTGGAAATTTAATACGAATTTCTGGAACTGTTGCAAGTTCTGCATCTTGGTAAGTATTTTGAAGTAATCTGTGATCACTTTCAACTGAATCTAAAATTTGAATAATTTCATTCCATATTTATTAATTTATTGTTAATTTATACGGTTAAAAATTTAAAGTGTGTGTTTTTATGTACTGAAAGAATTTAAGATTAAACCTTAACTTTACCTGCAATTTTCTAATAATAGACTTTGTTTTACTAATATCATTATAGGCACTATCATTATATGTGAATATATATATGTAAAATATAAGAAAATATGATAGCTGCTTTAAAAACTAATTGGCGATCTTAAAATTAACATTCTAAATTTGGTGATCTCTTCCATAATTCATATGTTCTCCTGAATTCGAGCTCTTTCAACGTTACATAATGCTGCTTGAAAAGTGCAAACCAAAACTAATATTAACATTTTGAGGCCTGGGCTTTGGCAGCTGTAAAAGCCTTGAAAGGACAGGGTATCTTGAATCGAATGCTTTCTCCTCTTTAAGCAATTACCTCCTATTTGCAACAGAGATCCTTGTATGTAGTTTAATAGATTCTCAGAGGGGTGCATTTATGTCACAAAAGGAAGGGAAATGTAGGGATTAGTGACCAGTCTTCAAGATGCTTTTCGTCATTGAGGGAAAATTTCATTTTGCAACTGTTCCGGAATGAGACTACTGGGTGTTACGCAGAAGGAAATGTGTAAACTTCCATTGAAGAAAATTTAATTTTTATATTATAATGAGTTACTTTTGTTTCAACAAAAAATTTGTTTGAATTTTAAGTTACACTGCAAAATTATGTGTCTATAGGAAGTGCTTACAATAATTATTTCTGTGCTATCTTTATATTAATGTTATGTCACAAAATTATTTCAACTATTTGATTATTTCATGGAAAATTTTAAATTAACTAATTTTCATCTGTCTTTTTTTTTTCCACTGTTAAATTTCCTTATAATTTTAAATTTGGTTTGGTGTATATTATCAACTACAGCTATATCTTTGAACTTTCTTCCATACAAGGAATAATTAAAAAATAAATGCTATAGAAATGATTAAAAATTAAAGTTCAGTGAGACTGTTAAAATTATGCTCTATAGATGTAATAAAATTTTAATTTTACATAATTGTTAAAAATCTGCTTAATAACGAACTATTTAAGAAGGAAACTTTCAACAAATTAGAATATATCTGGTTTATTTAAAAATTACTTTTTTTTTTGTTGTAGATTGTTGCAATGTGCAATTACGTGAGTGTTCTTAATTTACATTCAGTTCTTTCCCAAAATATCTGCAAAATAAAACTGCTTCAAAACTGTTTTTTTAGAATAATATATTTTAGTTTTATACTGTTTATTGAAGATTAGTAAGTGATATATTTCAAGTATTAATAATAGAATAAATTCAAGTCATTAAAAATGTGAAATTATTTGGTATGCAAACCCATAATTCAAAACACTACATTTACAAGTAAATTCCATTTGTTTTTTTATACCAAATTCCCTGCCTCACTAAGGGAACATGTTCACTCCAGTATCAAAATTAATATCATAATGCAAAGATTTTTTCAAATTGATGGGAAAATTGTTTGTTATGTATAGTTTCCGAAAAACTGCTGGAAAAAGTTATATTATAGTTAGTTGTTGTCTACAGTACTGTATTATATTATTCTGTATTTTATTGTGCTACGTAATTTAGCACAGTAAGAGAAATTTCCAGATAATTTCAGGTGCTCTGTCAATGAAAATCTCTCCTGTTTGAAATCGTCATTGCATGTGAATTTGTCTGTTTCCGCTATTGTCTAAACCAGTTCATTTCATCTCCAGAATGTCTTTGTAGCAGCTTTGACATCAGCCATGGCGGCATATTTTATATGGTGCAATTTAAATTCTACAATATAGTAATGAGTATCTTTATGTGCAGTTACTCAAAACAACTTCATTGTCGGGTCAAGTGAATCCTATACTGACACAGTTTGAATTTAACGTTTATCCCTTTTCTATTGAAAATTTGGCAGCTATTCATTGGTTTCATTAACACCTTGCTCATTATGTTCTATTATCAAAACTATTTTGTGGCCAAAAGTGATTGAGTGGCCAAGATCTGCCCTCAGATATTTGTCCTTGAGCATAGTTGCTGAGATATCTGTCTAATAAATGACAAAGGCATTCAATCATTAAAAAGGTCAAGCTTCAGAAATTCAGATGGGGATTCACATGTGTTGTCTTAGAACTATGATTTGTATATTATATGACAGCTTTTACATCATGTTTGTATTCTCGTAGCTC
Organism: Stegodyphus mimosarum; assembly: GCA_000611955.2. Lineage (NCBI taxonomy): Eukaryota > Metazoa > Arthropoda > Arachnida > Araneae > Eresidae > Stegodyphus > Stegodyphus mimosarum. The sequence continues at coordinate 333,284 of KK116783.1, forward strand.
AATGGACAGTGACATTTCGCAAATGCTACTCTAATTCATTCTGAACGTCTTACTTCAAAATTATTTGACCGTGAAATCAAGATATTGATCTAGAGGTAGCTTTTAAAATGTGCCATCAATCAGTAATGTGCCATCTAATGGCTAAAGATGAGCCCCAGGGAGAAACACAGTGGAGAATTCCTCTCTTCTACAAAATCAGAAGCTTTCAAACTGATTCACTAGTTTTAATGTATTTACAATTTCCAGTTGTCAGACTGAATTTTTAAAGCTATTTTTGTTTATTTGCTACAAAATTTATGTTCTTGCGATTTGTTCGAACAACAGTACCATCACAGTAAACTTCCATGTGTGAAGGTCACTTCAACATGAATAGCCATATGGAAGTAAAAACAGAAAAATCTGTTAAGAATTAACTGATAAGAATGTTCGAAAAATCTGCTTGTACCTGTATATAGGTACGTGGAAATTTATATTTGTTTATGGAAACATATACGTACATAGCCATGTAGTATGTATGTCTGCATTTATATAATATGGTATAAGTACAGATATATACATAAAGCGGAAAGCATGCGTTACCCTTAAATGGGAATAAAGTATATATACACATGTATCAATGAAATGATATACACCTATCAATGAAATTGTGTCTGAAACATGAGCAGAGCTGACTGAAGCTTCTGAATCATTGAGGAGTGGCTTTATAACATTTTTTCTAAAATATGCGAAAGATAAGTCGGAAGATTTCATTTTGTACAAAATAAAGGAGTTTAAAGTTGCTAGATCAAGTAAGTGGAAAAAGAATTTCTTTGTCCACTTTAAAAGATTTCCTTCTGAATATAACACTATTTGCCATTCGGTCTCCACAAGTCAATGTATCCTATGTTTTTGTTGTAGGTTGATACAATTTCCGGTTTTCCCATTTCGTCATAGGCTGCAATGGGATTGTGCATATTGTTGAGCATAAAAACTTCTCTCATGTCTTTACAACAAGCTGCAGTAATTACTGATGAAAATTTTATTTTAATTTTTCCTTTCTACATTCGGATGCCAGCATTCAGTTTCGGATAATTTTTGCGATTGCTGCAAATTGCACCATAACTGTTTATTTTATATTTATGCAGCAATTCATGAAATAAATCCGATGAGAAAAGAAGTTATCCATAAAAAGTTTATGCCCTTTACCTTTTACACTTTCTGCTAACGCTATTACCGTGTTATGAGCGGCACATTTCCCATTGTACGATTTGTAGGAATCTCGTCCGCGGTATATTTTCATGTTGTGTGTGTAACCATGGCGGTCCACAAGCTTATAAATTGTAATTCCAAAATACTTGTGCTTTTTAGGAATATATTGTTTAAAAATTACTCTTTCCTTAAAAAGAATCATTACTTCATCTACAGCCAGTTCTTCAGAGGGCTCATATACTTCCTTGAAATTGTTTCTCAAATGCTCAAATATATCCCTTATTTTCCAAAATTGATCGTAATTAGGATCATTTTTGTTTTGTGGTGACATGTTATCTTCAAAGTGCAGAAAACGAAGAATTTGCAGGAATCTATGCATAGTTTCTTTAAAAAAAGGTGTTTCAAGCATGTCATCTGTCGACCAGTAATTTTTTATCTTCTCTTTTTGAATCAATCAGCAATGTCAGTGCTAAAAAATTTAGTAATTCATTTTCATTAACATCCTTCCATGTAACGGTGTGCTTTTTTGTTTTGAATTCCGGGTTAAAACTGGAATTTTTCCTTAGTACAGTACAAAGTCCGTAATCCGGATGCCCATAATCCGGACCTCAAAGCCACAAACTTTTTTTTGTATGCTTTACGCATGCACATTTGATTTTTTTCCTTCCATAATAAAACACAGAAGGAGATTTTCGAAAACGGCCGAGATTGCAATCTTGTTTTCTTCCCTCCCCCTAAGGTATGCAGTAGCAGGTGCAGTTTCTCCAAATGCATTGTATCAGTTTACTGCAGACAGCTTGTCCTAAGAGGTTTCTTATCGTTTGGTTGCTCGTGACATTTCGTTGTTGATTCTTTTGTGGTAAAGTGTGATTTTAAGCTTTAAACAGCAATAAAAGTGCAGGAAAGCTTTCAACAGCAATAAAGGTCCCAAAAAATCAACAGTAGTAAACAAAATCTCAGTCATGATCATAACAAAGCCAGAAAGGCTTATTGGTCTGACCTTCAGAATAGTTTTATAAACAACGGGGTCAAAGCCTAATGGAATCTTTGTTAGAAAGTACAAAGGATGTTATTCGAAACCTTCACACCTATTTTCTACGTTAATGGACGGGGAGGGGAGGAAATTGCTGTGAAACTTGAAAAGTATTTCGGGCGGTTCGGCATTTTGAGGATACAGAATAGCGAAGGGTCTGGATTTCAAAGAGATAAGTTAGGCTAAAATTATCTTTTTTGATTCTAAGGCATTTCAGTTAATGTTACAGATTGCACTGTTCCTTAATCTTCTAATTGGATCCGGCTTATTATTTTTTGCAGACTTAGAGCAATTTTATAAAAATTAAGCTTGAACTTTCGTTTATGTCAAAAAGAGTTTCCAATTCTGGAGTTGCCAAAGGATCTACAAAGCGAAAACATGTTTCGATGTCCATCAAACAAAAAGTGAAATTGCTGCAAAAAATGGATAAAGGCATATCCGTCTCAAAATTATGCGAGGAGTATGGCATTGGAAAGTCAACTGTATATGACATAAGCAAAAAGAAAAAGAAACTTCTTGAATTTTTTGTGGATTCCGACATCCCACTGGCAATGATAACAGGAAAAGGGTTCGTTATGCTAAAAGTGACGATCATGACAAAGTGATGATTAAATGTGTCAGACAGCTTTGCAGTGAGGGCGTGCCATTGACGGGTCCAATGCTAATGGCTCAAGCCAAAATATTTCATGAAGAAATGAACTTAAGCACTGAGTGCACATACTCGACAGGTTGGTTAACCAAATTTAAAAATTGCCATGGTATAAGACAATTAAAAATTTCAGGGGAAAAAGCTTCAGCTGATACTGAAGCTCCTGAAGAATTTGCAGATGAATTCATTGAACTCATTACTAGTGAACAGTTATCTCCAGAACAAATTTACAATGCTGATGAAACTAGCCTTTTCTGTCGATATGTACTGCGAAATACGTTGGCAACCTCTACAGAAAAGGCTCCAACTGGAGTCAAAGATTCCAAAGCGAGACTAACAATTTTAGTGTGCGCAAATGCTGCATGAACGCACAAGTGCAAACCTTTCGTAATCGGAAAACATGCACGACCTCGAGCATTTAAAGGAGTAACGATTTTCCCCGTTATATATCGCACAAATAAAAGAGCATGGATGACACAAGCATTGATGAATGATTGGTTTGAAAATCATTTTATACCCGAGACTCGGGGACATTTGAATTCGGTTGGTTTACCTGATGACTCAAAAATAGTCCTGACTGTTGAGAACTGTTTGGTGCATACTTCACTTAAAGTTTTAGTGAAAGATAATGTATCTGTATTATTCTTCCCTCCAAACTGTATGTCTATCATTCAGCCTATGGATATGGCAATAGCGCATGTGCTGAAATGCAAATATAAAGTAGCATTTTTAAAATCTATGTTAAATTTCTTTAGCAATGGCAAGACTGTTCAAGAATTTTTGAAATATTTTACCATAAAATCTGCTGTGTGGAGCATTGCAAGATCGTGAGAGGATGTGTCTCCAGATACGTTGTAAAATGCTTGGCATCATTTATGGTCAGCTACCATATTTCATGGTGAGGACGATATAGATGATAGCCGCAAATTTGAAGGTTTTTGGACATCGCAAACTAAAGGTGAAATTTTCCAGTTATTGGATTATGTAAAGAAATGGGGAGAAGCGGTAATAAATGAAGATGATATAACAGAAGTTTTTCATTGCGACGACAATGCTCCAATCATCAATCAATTACCAGACACCGAAATCTGTAGTATGTTTCTAGATCCACAAAATACCGCTTCTGATAGTGAAGAAAGTGACAGATAGGTTATTGAAAATGAAAAAATTTCGATTGACAAGTTAGTCGGTATTCTCGACACAGCAATTAAAGGACTAGAACAGTGGAACTTTGTAACTGAACAAGAAATTATGTCTGTTTAAAGAATTAAAGAGAAAGTATTAGCACAAAAAACGAAGCAACTTAAACAACTTAAATTGAAAGAAATGTTTAATAAAGTAAACAAATAAATATTAAGCTTTTTTTTGTAAAATTTGATACCCTTTAGATCATAATTGCTCTTTATTTCATAAATTACTGTTTCATATTTTAAATTATATAATTTCTGCATGCCATCTTACTAGATTTAAATTCATGATCTATAATCTGGAAAACCCCCTAATCCGGGGTCGCCGAGATCCTGATGAGTCCGGATTATGGACTTTGTACTGTATTTGTTCCATATAACAATTTGTTTCTTTGACAATTTTTCAATAATATTTTGCCGGAAAAGATTTTCAAAAAATTCAATTTCTTTTGTAGCTTGAGAAGCAAGGCCCTTTATATTGTTTCTTCCAGTAAAATTCAAAACATTTACCATGCCGTCAGGTTTTGGTTCAAGCCATTCAAATTTTGAATCAAGAGAGATTTAGTTAATGTTATCAGTTTGTTCGTCTCTGTAATTTGCCGAATCAGTCAATAAATATGATGTTCCTTCCACATCCTCATGTTCACTTTCAGATCCATTTTCCATATCCAGCTCACAATCGGATTTGCTATCTCTGTAGTTTTCTTCATCAAGCTCTTGAAGAAGTTTTCGTATTTCTTCTTCAGTCAGCCCTCTTTTTCCTATTCTGCATATTGCAATAAAAATTCAAAGTAATTCCTGGAAAACTAATGAAAATGTGTAATATTCCAAAGCAAAGCAAAGCTCTGTTTATTATTTAGAAACACAGTTGTCGCGAATTCTGTAGCTATGTAGCTACAAGAACGAAAAGAGGAAAATTGGGAAAACGGGATCCTTAGCACAAAGACCTTTTGAAGAGATAAGTGGCTAAAACCTCAGCGACGTCAAATTTGACATTTCACCCCACTCTTTCAGCTTGGAAAATTGGGAAAAAAGACATGGCCACTAAAATGAACAAAATCGAAAATAGGTGTCTTTTCAAAAAGGGGATTCTATGGCCACTATAATGGCCATTCCGTCCTCAAAATGTTAACCAATCATAGCTGTCTCTAGAATTGCACCAACTTTGGTATAAATACTCCAGTGAGCTAATTACGTCATTCCTACTGCTAGCTTCCATCTTACAAACAACTCCTCGCTTTTCTTCCCTGTCTAAGTACCAGCATCTTAATTCTAAGAATCAATGTAAATAGGAATTTATCATCTTTCATTATGATTGAATCAAAGAAATGTATTGGATTTTATTATGATCGGATAAACATCTGTGGAGGTTATTTTATATGTGTGAAAATAAAGACTGGAAATTCTTCAAGTTCATGTTTTGTGATTTTTGTGTTTCATGTTTTGTGATCTTCATCTGTAAGCCTTCATGCTCAGCTACGGTGACTGCAAGCTAATTTCTCCTCCTATGCTCATTGAAATCATCACCATATGATTAAAAGTCGCACAGAATAAAGTGCGGCACTCCAGTGGATGTGTACAGGCTGTTTTCAGATGATTGTGTTGTTGTGCGAATGTTTACGCATTTGGATATCAACAAATTCAAATAACTGTGAACACAAAAACATTGTGTGCTTAGCTAATGAATGAAAAGAGTGGTTACGTTTAATGCCGTAAAAGTGAGTCAAGGTCATTTGCTTGTTAGTCTTTTTAATGTCGTGCAAGTGTGCCGTCGAGTCTTGATGTAGTGATGCGTTTGCCTATCAAGTGTTATGTGTTATATATGCAAAGTGATTGGTGAAAATTTTCCAGAAAAGTGCATCGTGATTCAGTTTAGTATTTTGGTATAATGTCAAAAAATTCCAGTAAGGTGAAATTTCAGTGGGTTATTAAAGTGAATTTATTTATTTGTTTTTATTTAAATTATTTAAAGTTAATTATTCAGAAAAAGTATAATTTAATGGTGAAAATGCACTCACAAATTAGAATGGAAAATGAACAAAAAATTGAATCTGCCGCAATTATTGTTGACAAATTTCAGGTGCCATTTTGGATAGTTCTAACAATGATATTCTGATTGATAAGTTTATTTTATTATTTGAAAAAAAAAGAATTAAAGCTAAAATTATTGCTGATACAGATAAACCTTTACTTTTTTCTGAATGCGTACATGGTGAAGCTCTGGCATTTTCCCTCAGAGAATGTGTCGAATTAGATTGGTCAACAGTAAAAGATAAATTTCTTACGTATTTTGCCCATGCAGAAAGTGTTAATTTTAGTGATTTTGTAAATGAAGCATATTCCAAATTCAATAACATTGAAAAATATTTTAGAGAAAAATTGAATCTAAGTCTAAAATTAAATGATCTGGTATTAATTGACACATTGAATGAAGGATTACCTGAGCAGCAGGGAATGTTGCTCAGAGTGCAAAATGTAAATACAATTAAGGATTGGATAATTTTGGCTAGAAAAATTTTCCCTAGTTGTTCTACCTCAGATTCATTAGGAGAACTACAAAGAACACAAAATTTTTCGTATCCTAGTCAAAATGTACAATCAAATTTGTTTCAACCAAGCTTTTACCAACCAAGATACAGGTTTCCAAGACCATTTCTTAATCCTAGATATCATAATCAGGTCTGGAGAAATTTCCATCCACAGGAAATAACTTATCCTTATAGATCATTCCCTGCTATAAGTTATTACAACTAAAATTCTCAACAAACTGAACATAAAAGGAAATGATTATATTTTAAATTAAGTGTTAAAATTAATCAAAAAGAAGTCCAAAGGATTATTGACACTGGCACCCAGGTAAAGGTCCTTTGGAAAAGGTCTTAAATTATATTGATGCAAAAGTTGAACTTATTAAAAATAATCCTAATACTAGATTATGTTCATTAGCTGGAGGTCTTGTTGTTACTAAAATAATTAAATTGTTGTGTAAAATTGGTAAAATTAGTAATACTATAGTATTTTATGTTGTACATTCTGATTTAACTTATTTACTATTATCATCATCTTGTGTTTCTTTATTTAAATTACAATTAAACTTTAATAATTATGAAGTATATCAATTTAAATGTATGATTAGTAAAGGTATTAAGTTGAATAAACTTTTCCAGAATAAATTTGTATGTAAAAATAGTGTGATTAATAACAATTTTTATAATTATGCTGAAAATAGTGAATCTGATAATGACCAATTGCAAAAATTATTAAGTAACTATAATCATATATTTGCTAAAAACAAATATGATGTTGGTTGTATCAATATTGAACCCTATAGAGTTGTTTTAACTTCTGAATTACCAATACTCTATAGACCATATCGAGCATCTTCTAAAGATAATAATGAAATTAAGACACAAATAGATAAGTTGTTAAAAGCTGGTATAACCAAGCTGGTATAATTAAACCATCTTATAGTCCTTATGCTGTTCCTGTAACTTTAGCCCATAAAAGAGATGAACAATCAAAATCTAGATTATGTATTAATTTTTGAAAACTTAACCAAATTACCAAAACTGATCCCAAGCATATTCCTGGAATTGATGCTGCATTAGATCAGTTAACAAATGTAAAAATTTTTTCCACATTGGGCCTAGCATCAGCTTATTGGCATATAAAATTAAATGAAAAAGGTACTGAAAAATTGGCATTTACTATAAATTTTGGTCTTTATGAATTTACCAAATTACCTCTGGGTTGGAAAAATTCCCCAGCTGTTTTTCAAAGAGCTCTTAGGCAAATTTTAAACAAATATCAGATTCAGTTTGCTTTAAATTATTTTGATGATAGTATTTTCTCCTAATTTTGTTGATCATTTAAACCATTTGAAAATAATATTTAATATATGTTAGAAAGAAAATGCAAAATTAAAACAATCAAAATGTAAATTTGCTAAGGAAGAAAATTTTTTTCTGGGATATGAAATTCAATCAGGGAAATACCAGGCCAGTAATGCAAATGTAGAAGTTATTAAAAAATTGCAAACCCCTAAAAATGTGAAAGAATTGTAAAGATTTTTAGGAAGTATAAACGTATATCATAAATTTATTCAAAACTATGCAAAGATTAGAACCCCTTTAACAAATTCGCTTAAAAAAGGTACCCCCTATAAATGGACTGATGAATATCAAATAGCTTTTCAAAAATTGAAAGATGCATTAATTTCTAGACCTATTTTAAATTTGTTTAATTCAAAATATCCCTGCCATGTATTTGTTGATGCTTCTAACGAAGCTGTTAGTGCTGTCTTAAAACAGCATCCTGATAGTAATTTACATCCAATTGCCTTTCATTCTAGAAAATTAAGATCTTATGAACAAAATTATGCAATTACTGAGCTGGAATGTTTAGCTATTATTGATGATGTACATAAATTTTATTATTATTTATATAGTAATCATTTTACTGTACATACTGATCATGCTGCTTTACTTTGGCTTAAAAATATTACACACCCTATTGATCACTTATTTAGATGGTCTTTAAAATTATCTCTGTGTGATTTTTATATTAACTACAAGAAAGGTTCTATAAATGTGGAAGTGAACATGCTCCGTAGAAATCCTATTTATCAACATTTAAGTTTACAGGTTAATTTATTATTATTAGAAGAAATTAAAGTATATCAAAATTTAGATAATGTTTGCAATCCTAAGTATAAGAGAATGAATGATGTGTTCACCATTAAAAAACAAGGACTGTATAAAATTGTAATTCCAGTGTCTCTTTGTACTAAATTACTTGAAAAAGCACATTGCAGTTTGGTCATATTAGCGTGTCCTCAATGTCTCAATTTATTATCTCGTCAAAATCATTGGCCAAGAATTGTTCAGATATGTTAGAAATTATTGCAAGCATTGTAAGTATGTCAATTTAATAAGAAATCCAAAAACAAAAGAAATTTGTGTTAATGCAAAATTTACCATCTGTCAATGAACCTTTTGAAATATTGTTTATTGAAATATTGTCTTTTGAAACATTCGTGATCATTTTGAAACCTTTTGAAATATTGTCTATTGGTGGTTTAAATTATTATAATTCTACTAAAAAGTATATTCACATTATTATTGATCATGCAACTAGTATAACCACTGATGCTTATATAAATAGTTGAAGGTAAATTTTTCAAATTCAGGTACCAAAGAAAATTTTAAGTCATAGAAATGCTGCTTTCACACCTTCAAAATTTAAGCACTTCTTAAGGAATCATAATGTAAAAGAATTAACTACTGCTAATAGATCCCAAACTAACAGTAAAGTTGAACATGCTAATCAAACGATTATAACTAGAGCAAAATGCAAACTAAATTCTTATCAAGGTAATGTTGTGTGTACAAAATTATTACTAACTGAAGAATATAATAATACCCCTCATTCTGTAACCAAATTCCCACCATCATATTCAATGTATGGAAAATTACTTTATGATTCCTTACTTCAAAATCAAGAATTATATCCGCCAATTGAAGAAGCTAGGAAAATTGCTCAAAAAAGATCTGATGATTATCATAATGTAAATAAAGAAAGATAAAATGTTCATTATAAACCCAGTAATTTTAAAGTAGGTGATTTAGTAATGTATGAAGAATTCCACGTAAATACACGTAAACTCTCTCCTTTTTCAGGACCTTACAAAATTTTTAAACAGTATTCTGAAGTTACTTATGAAATTGATAAACCTAATCCTCTAACTAAAAAGAAATCAGAAATTATTCATTCAGCCAGATTAAGACCTTTAAATTCCAGCAAGTGAATTTAAATTAACTGTTAGAAATAGTAAAATTCCAGTTTCTGTCCAAAATTAATTAATTTTTTAATTTTTCAAAATTCTCCATTAAATTGTTTTCGTGATTATGAGATTTAATACCTGATTTAGACTACAAACCCTAATTATGACCAATTATTTTTACCGATCTTAACCTTTTCCAGTTTTGTTTTCTTTCTTCTTGTTGTAGGGTAATATTTATTTCTAGTTTCAAAAATTCTCCAAAAGACTTTAACTTGATCAAACAAGTTACTTGTCTTCAATTTAATTTTAATTTTGTAGGGTTTTATATTTTTACATTTTGATTTTGATTCTTTTTAAGAGAATTTGTTTTATACAACATTTTGATACAATGTACAGTGCCAAAAACCAGTTACCTTTTATTAGGCAACTGAGGTTTTTTAATATTTTGTACTTAAGCAGCCCCTTCCCTCCCAACCATCAGCAATTAGTCACGCTGATTTGTTGGAGAGGATATGCCAAATTAATCGTCAAAGTGTTAGAGTATAATAATTTTATATTGATATGAGACTAACTAAATATGAAATTTTTTTTTACTAAATATGGAAGTTATGTTTTACTGAATATGAAAATAGCTTGAAAATTATATTTTACTGAATATGAAAATATATAAAGATTTATAATTCAATATATACTATAATGGAAGTGTGCTCATCTACAAAAATTTGACAGACTTTTTTACTTTATGAAAAACATGTGAACATTTACTTTTAAAGACTTTTAGTGAACTTTGAACATTTACCTGGTGAAATTATTGAAGTTTAAAAATGTTTCATTCAACATTCCAAAAGATATTAGACAGTTTTTCAAAAAGGACTTCTAAAACTCTATTTATCATAATTTTTGTCTTAATTTATTAGTTAGTTTATTTAGAAATTATATAGTTTATTTAGGACTTATATTGTTATTGCAATAATTGTAAATTAGTTGTTTAAGTTATATAATTTATGATGTATGAAAAAGGTCATGCATAATGACGGGGCATAGGTAAACCTAACAGCTATGTACTTGATACTTCCCATGTCCTTCTTCATATACTAAACTTTCTCTTGCTTTGCTAATCCTTTCCTGCCTCTCTGCTCTACCAGTCTCTCTTTTGAAGGGGGATATATGTAAGATATAAGAAAATACGATAGCTGCTTTAAAAACTAATTGGCGATCTTAAAATTAACATTCTAAATTTGGTGATCTCCCCCTTAATTCAACTGTTCTTCCAAATTCGAGATCTTTCGACGTTACATAATGCTGCTTGAAAAGTGCAAACCAAAACTAATATTAACCAATCATAGCTGTTTCTAGAATCACATCTACTCTGGTATAAATGCTCTGCTGAGCTAATTATGCCATTCCTTCTGCTAGCTTCCAACTTGTGAATAACTCCTTGCTTTGCTTCTCTGTCTAAAGTGCCTGCATCTTAATTCTAAGAATTTGCAGTTTATAGTCTTTCATTATGATTGAATCATAGATAATATGTAAATAGCATATTATCTATGATTCAGTAGATGATATGTAATGATATGTCAGTAGATGATATGTCATGTAGTCAGTAGATGATATTCAGTAGATGATATTCAGTAGATGATATTCAGTAGATGATATTCAGTAGATGATATGTCAGTAGATGATATTCAGTAGATGATATGTCAGTAGATGTATCATAGATGATATGTAAATAGCAGTTTATAGTCTTTCATTATGATTGAATCATAGAAATGTATTTGATTTCATTATGATCAGATAAACAGCTATGGAGATGATTTTATATGTGTGAAAATAAAGACTGGAAATTCTTCCAAGTTCGTGTTTTGTGATCTTCATCTGTAAGCCTTAACGCTCAGCTACAATGACTGCAAGCTAATTCCTCCTTCTATGCTCATCAAAATCATCATATATATATATACACACACATATATATATATATATATATATATGTTTGAATTTAACTTTCTCATTAATCTTTAAATCTTATCAAACTTTTCAATTATTTAGCTTCTTCATATTCCTATGGACTATTAAGTATGTATTGGGTCATTCCGAAAGTTCTATGATGTTTTTTTGAATCTAAGTTTTTTTTCTGTATTTCATTACTGCTAATAAAGTGTGGGTTTTATTAAAGCAGATGTTTAAATATGGTCTTTTTAGTTCCAGTTGCATGATTCTAGCATGTGTTATGATATAATTTCAGTCCATTGCAAAGAATGGAAAACTCAGAAGTTCATTTCTTCATATCGTGCTCTTTTATCTTAAAGGGGGAAAAAATATTAGCCAGACTGCTTGTAAAAATTTGTGTGCTGTATGTGGAAAAAGTGCTGTTCCTGATAACACAATTCAAAGGTGAGGTGTTTAAGTGGGAAAATGTTAGCCTTAAATATGGTGCTTTTTCTGGGCAGCCATCCTCTGTGTACAAGGAGTTATTAAAAGAAGCTGTCTCAGAGAATTCATATTATACAGTTCAGGAATTATCAGACATACTAAATGTTCTTTAAAGGACAGTGCACGATCATTTTAAGCTTATATACATAAGCACCTACAACATACGAGCACCCCATACTTTAACAGAGCAAAATATGCTTACTCCTGTTCTGGCATTTGATTCTTTGCTGAAAAAAAAAATAAATAGACTTTTTTTGATATAGTTAATTCCTGGAGATAATAGACATTATAGAATAAAAGAAAGATCAAGGGATAAACCAAAAAAGATTAGCAAATATCAAGGGATAAGCCAAAAGAACTTTCATTAATAATATCAAAAGGGAGGGGGCTGCATCACAAAGGAGTAATGTTTTATGCACAGTGGGACTACAAAAGAATTGTATATTATGAATTTTTGCACAAAATACTGTTCCTAAATGGCAGTTTTAAAATCAGAAATCAAAGCAAAATGCTGAAAACTGACCTATCTTTGCAGCGTTGTCTTCCATCATGACAGTGCTCAGCCCAACATATTGATAAATGTCAAAAAAAAAAAAAAAAAAAGTTACTGAGTATGGCTGACATGTTTTGTGTTACCACACCACTCCATTCACTGGACCTTGCACTTCAGATTTTCACCTCTTCAAAATTTTCTGAATGGCCTGGGGTTACTTTGGAGATTGTTAAACAGAACATCAATAACTTCTTTTGACTTCTTTCTCTTGATCTTTTTTTAAAAAAGAATTTTGTAACTGCTTCAGAGATGGCAAAAAGTTGTAGAATAAAATTGTTCATATGTAATAGAATCTTATGCTTTTGTATTGCTTCATTTATGTTTTTCTTGAGAAAACTGCAGAATTTTTCAGATAATTCAATATTATATATATGTAATTTAACAGCTCCATTTGATGTAGTAAAACTTCATTATTGTTCCGATAAGACAGCATTGTTGTAGACGATTGTGCTATTATTGAACTAAGATGACTTGGTGAGAATTGCAACGGATGAATATTGGAGAGGACTGCATCATAACTTAAAGACTTTGCTGCATAGTTAGCAAGGTGACACTCGAAGAACACACATAACAGTAAATTCTACAGATGAATTTATTTTAGTGACAATGCACATTATCACTGGGGGTGTGTTATACACCTCCCATTTTTGTTCAGCTTACATTTTAAACAATGAAAAAGTTTAGGATAGTAAACTTTGCACAGCTAGCGACACAGCAAAAAGAAGCAGAAGAGACGAGGAAGAGGGAGTTACGACGTAGTTAGGCTTCTCATACAAATTCCATTTCAGATCACATGCCACTTTTAATATACAGGATTTTGGGTTAAGATTTCATCGGTAAGTGTGGATCAGAACCGTAGGGAGAAAAATTTTTTGCTGTTATTTTTAGAATGAAATGGAAGCTAAAAGGCTATTAATTTATTATTTGAAAGCTAGATTTTTACATATTAGATATTTTATATTTTACATATATATATGTAAGATATAACAAAATATTGCAGCTGCTTTGAAAACTAGTTGGCGATCTCAAAATTAACATTCTAAATTTGGTGCTCTCCCCCTAAATTCATCTGTTCTCTCGAATTTGAGATTTTTCTACATTATGTAACACTACTGAAAAGGGCAATCAAATCTAATACTAGTGAATCATATATTTACTCTGATATAAATTGTATATGAGAAATTATTGTTTATGATCAGAAAGTTTATTGTCTACGAGAAATGAATCTAATGTGCTTAGAAATGAATATAATTAGCTGATCTTAGATTGTGTCAACATCTTCTTCCATCTTTCCATTTGACCATTGAAAGCTGCTAAAAGTACCGGTGTTAACTGTGCACCAAAAATATCCATCTCAGTTATGACGACTGCAAGCTGATTATTCTTCTATGCCTTTGGAATTATTATTATTATAATATATTTTTTACATTTTATGTATGTTGCTTTCTCATATAATTTGTTAAATTCTTAATTTATTTTCCATATTTTAGAATTTTTTATGTATAATTTCTAATTATTATATTATTTCAAATTTTAGTTTTTCTGTCAATCTCCAAAATGGAACAAATGATGGTCACAGAAGTGATATAGCATTACATTTGAGTCCTGTGTTTGCACCTCCTCCTAGACTTGTACGAAATTCTTTAGAAAATCAGAATTGGGGTCCTGAAGAGAGTCATGGATCTTACTTCCCATTTTCATGTGGACAAGGATTTGAAATCTTAATATTAGTTGAAGTTGATCATTTTAAGGTAATAATGTGTAAACAATGCTTGAAAAATTAAAACAGTTTATTTAATTCTATTTTTTTAATAGCTCAGTTATATATTTAAGATAGATGTATCAAAAAGTATTATATGATGTTATATATAAGCAAAATTTGCTAGTATGGTTTATTATGTGTGTGATACTGTTATAAATCTTTATAATTTACATTTGATGTATTCCACAAAATTTGAAAAGCAGTAAATCTTACAATTAACTTTCATATTCTAATATTTACCAACACTGAGCAATAGAACTTTGTTTTATTTGCATTTTGAGCTTGAACAAATGGCAACTGTAAGTCTACGATTTAATAATTAAACAAAATAATCGTACATATTATTTTAGTAAAATATTTTTATTAAAGTAAATCAATAAAAAATGTAACTCATTTATACTTAAAAAAATTTATTTAATTTCCTGCAATAAAATGAGCTTTTTTAAAAACTGTATCATTCCAGCTTAATTATATAAAAAAAGTACCATATATTTAAAACAGTGAAAAATCAGTGTTCTGTCTGAGGTGTGTGTGGTGAATTATAATAGATCTTGCACCTTTCACACCATTTAGTAAAATATTGTATTTTTACTACTAAAAATATTTTTTTGTTATTTATTTCATCAAGCATCACGGACAGCCTTTTATTTAATACTTAGTATCATTCATCTTGATTAACTAAAAGCAATATTTGCTGCGAGGAGTGAAAAGTTGAATAACATCCAAAAGATTTAATGATACTTTCTGATTATACACAAACCACCAAAACGTCCAAAAAAAAATATTCATTAGGCAAAGCAGATGTTGCCAAAATAGTTACATGGTGACCCACAATGTTGACAAAAAATATTAATGTGGTAACCCAGGTTGTGTAATTCTTGCAACACATTTGCAACCCAGGTGTTTGTAATTTAGCGTATGTCTATTTTAGGCAGTGTGCAATGCGAAGTTGCATGGATACTGAATTTATGCAGTACTCTGATGTTATTTTAAACAAAAAAAGATCATTGTGCACATGGAGGAGAACATGTACATGATAGAGCATTTATTAAAAAAAAAAGTGTTTTATGGCCGATGTTTCTTTTTTTAGTTTTACTGATTGATTTCTCTTATATGGAACTCTTAGTAAGCCACCATTTTGAAAATGGCTTTTGCCTTTCGTGTGTTAGTTTGCCAAAAAATTAGTTGCTAATTAATTTGTATTACAGGACTTGGGGAGGCAACTGGAAAAAAGTACTGATTTAACTTACAAATCCAGGTTGCAATGGTTTTGAATCATGTTTTTATCAAATGATTTCATAAATCTCAATGAGTTGGTAAAAATCTAAAGTGATTTTTTTACATTTTCAGGTTAGTAAATGCTAAGCTATATCATTAAAATTTTAAAATTTGCTAGTATATAAATATTTTCAATGATAAATACATGATGCATTATGTTAGAAAAGGCTAGAGAAATAAAAATTACTGTCTTTTTGAACAAAAGATAATTTTTATTTACCTAAACAGGTAAGTATTTATAGGAAATTGTAATCATGTGATTGATTGGCATTTTTCTTTGGGAATTTTGTTTATTAAAATATATGTAAAAATATTATATAAATAGGCTACAAAGTCCAAAATCCAGTTGTCCAGTATACCAATTGGTTTAATAGCTAAACTTCTGCATTACCAGCAGTATTTTTTTTAAATGAAATTTAGGAGAGGGGAATGCAGTATTTTTGGAAAAGCAGGTGTGTCTTAAAAGCCATTTCCTCCTGACTAACTGAGATTCCTTATGCCGCTTTCAAATACCTGCTGGGCAGGGAATTTCACTGTTCTGGCCATCCAGGCCCTGTCCAAGCAATCACAACCACACTTTTGTATGTTGATTGTGGAGGTTGGGGGTTAATATTTTATATCTGACCTAAAAGGCCCAAGACATATTTGCTTGGAGTGGGGTGTTGCTGATTTTCTTTACTAACATAGCAACAAAAAAAGAAGAAAAAAAAAAAAATAGAAAGAAACTAGGTTCAGTTAACATAGTAAATTGCATTTTTCTTTAATGAATTTCATCCAGCTTATTATTTTTTACAGGCTATTATTATAGCGCTCGTATCAAAATTAAAGCTTGAGTTTTCTACTATATTGAAAAGACTTTAATTCTGGAGTTATTGCAGGATCTGCAAAGCAAAAGCATGTTTGGTACTTGTCTTCTGTAGCAACCTTTTTTGAACTGGCATTGGCACAATTCAGGCTTAAGAAAGCTGTGATTTTAAAAATAGACAAAACAGCAACCTTTGTAGAATTCTGACACATCTTGAAGTTGGTTCAAGCCTAATAGTAATTTGCAGAATTTATGAATGAGCCGTGGCTAACAGTTTATAAATCCTGAGTTAGCTCACCAGAGTTTCTTTCCACTTTGATCAAAACATTGTCTGGGCATAGTGCCATTTGTATGTAGAATTCTTTATTCTTCTCCTAGGATAAACTAGGTTCATCATAACTCAAATTCTCATATATACTAACATCAAATGAATAATGCTTTAATTATTACATAAATTTAATAAATTTTAAAGCTTCATGTAATGAATATCAAAATTATAAACTTGCTATCTTTGTTAAACATTTTCAATTGAAATTTTGCATGCTGACATTATAAGCATAAATGCACATAATATAAATTATACCATTCAAATATTCAATAATAAATTTAATAAATTCTCAAATAAATTAACATAATAATGATAATATTAAATTTAGATAAAGTCTGTCAATGTAAACATAATTCTTTCAAGTTAGTCATAATCAAATCGAATTTTACTCACCACTCCTGTAACTTAATACAACTGTGGGAAACCTGTTTGCTCACCCCTTTGGGAGGAGTCATTCCTCCATGTTAGGTGGGAGGAACCGGTCTGAACGGACTGGTCATTGGCTAAGTGGTTTTGAATCCACGTGAACACTTATAGTCTGTGCCCTCCATGCTTAGGCAGAAGGGGTAGCTGCAACTTTGTTTGTGTTAAAGCTGTACTGGTCTTTTGGTGCCATCTATTAGTAGTAATTATGCTCTAAGGCTGAACATCGTATCATTGGAGGGCCTTGTGTCAAAATCTACAATTGCATGCACACCATAGTGCGATCCAGTGACTGGAAGATTTGTCGGGATATATGAATCTCACCAACGAATAGTTTTATTTGATCAATCCTCTTACTTTTAATCAGTCTGCAATAAAGATCCTCATACTTTTACTTTTAACTTTATTAATCTTAACTTATTTTTGTTACATATAGAGAAAGAATATACAATATATGCAAGAGAAGCTATGCCAGGTACTGACATTTACATGAGTCGAAGCTTTCTGGATATGAGAATCCTTACAATTGGTTGTTAATCGTCGTCATTTCTTTTAAAAATTTATCATTGTTATCTATCATTATTTTAATGATAGCGTGAATGCCTTTGAGACCTATTGGATATTTGGCTAGATAATCTGTCTGTAACGATGACAGTGAGGTTGGGAATACCTCTTTTCTTGTTGCCGCTAGGAGTGGGCATCTCGAGATAAAGTGAGATGCGTCTGCTAATGAGGCACTTGTACCACATGTGCATCTGTCGCCTGAAGAATCTACTAATGTAGCTCAGGAATTTTCCATGGTTAGTCAGAGCTTGGACCTTGTAGAAGTCCACCTGGATCCTCTTGGGGGAAACTGTCGGGAATATTTTGTAGGTCCATTGCCCCGTCGTCTCGTTATCCCATCTATCCTGCCATTGTCTGAGAAGCTCTTACTTTATTTTAAGTTTGGCTGCCATTTCTGAAAGGGGAACCTCTATGTCTATTTCCATCTTTGTTGTGGCTTTCTTAGCCTCCTCGTCCGCTCGCTCATTGCCTGAGGTACCCTCATGGGCTTTCATCGAGTTTACTGAGAGGGCATGTATGTTCTGGAGGGTGTGGAGGATTTCCTTAAGCACCTTAACACTTCTATTTAAGATCTTTAGCTTGTTCACACTTTGAAGAGCAGTTTAGCTGTTGGTAAAAATTTTAATTGGGAGATCTTTTTGGATGTTGTGGTCTACCCACTTGCATGCTTCCTTGAGAGCCACAACTTCCGCTTGGAAGACTGTGGCTTCATCACTTAGTCTAATTTGAGTACAATGAATTATCTGTGAGTCTTTAAAGACAACAAACGCTTCTTCTACTTTGTTGTTCATCTTAGAACTGTCCGTAAAGGCTTCTATACCTTCTCCCCTTGGGGGATCTTTATCCCATTTTATCTTTTGTCTAGTCGCCGGATGATCTTGGGATGTTGAAAGTCTTTCTTCCACCTCATGACTCCAGATTAGGAGATCACTGATTTTGAGGTTTCTTTGTAATGCTGTACCTTATAAATGCTTGCCTCTATGTTTGCTTTTAGGTCCAGCGGTAGAAGACCTGCCAGGACTTGTAATGCTGAGGTTGGGACCGTTAAAAAGGCCTTCGTGATGCTCAAGAGAGCCAATTTTTGAATTTGATTGAGTTTAATTTTTTGCCTCTCTGTCCCGGTGAACCATATGGGACACCCGTAGAGTATGAAATGTTCTATTGCTTGAATATAGAGGATTTTTAGGAGTTTACCTTTCAAATTCCACCTATGTGTGATCATCCTGTTTAATTTATTTATCATGCCTAGTGTCTTCTCTTTTATTTCACCCAGGTAGGGAACCCACATTAGCTTTTGATCTAGAGTGAACCCTAGATATTTTAGCATCTCGTACCGTGAGATTGAGACATTATTCCATTTAATTCTTGGGGGGGGGGGAGTGGTGAAGCATATTTTCTTTGGGGAACAGCATTAATTTAGTTTTTTCTATGCTGAATTTTAGTTTATATTTATCACTCCATTTTTGAATCTGAGAGAGGACTTTATGAGCTTTTCCTTCTATCCTGAGTCTATTTTTTCCTGCTGTTATAATAATGAAGTCATCTGCATAGATCTGCAGCGTGACGTCATCTTCAAATTCTATCTTTAGTGCCGAATCTGCCATGATATTCCAGAGGATTGGGCTTAGATTCGACTCCTGGGGGGCACCTTTCTGATAGAGATGGGTTATGTTTATACCACCCCTCTTATACATGATTGACCTGTTGTTAATGTAGCTTTTTATTATTTTATACAAGTTCTGTGGGCATTCTAGGTCTGTTAGTCTTTTCAGGACTCCTGGCCACCAAAGGTTATTAAAGGCTGTTGCCACGTCAAGAGAGATTACGCACGTATGCATCTTCCTTCTCTTATTTTCATGAATTAGCTGCGTTAATTTCTCTAGTGCATCTATTGTACTTTTCTCAGGGAGGAAGCCGAATTGCTTCTCATTAAGCTTCTTGTTTGACACTAGATAATGAGAAATGCGTTTTGCAATTAATTTATGTAAGACTTTGCCCCATACCAAGAGAAGGCAGATTGGGCGGTATGCATTTGGATTTGTAGAGTCCTTTCCTTCTTTTCAGAAGAGAACTAGGTGTCCTGATTTCCACGTGTCTGGAAAGTACCCCTTGTCTAAGCATTCATTTAGAATTTTAATAAATTTGCTTTTGTTTGCTGTAAAGATTTCCTCCACTATTTCTATTGAGAGTGGGCCTTCCCTCTTTTGGTAGATCTGATTACGCTATCTATTTCTTCTGTGAAGAGAGGATCATTCCCTGTGTCTGGGATGTCATGTGCTTTTTGCTGCACCATTTTATGGATATAGCTATCTTCTTGTTCGTTATCCCGATATAATTAAAAACATAATTAACTCTCACTTTCGAAAACTTTTTTTATTTTTTTTATCTCTTTAATTGTGTCCTCAGTGGTCGTTGTCCATTGACCATTGTTTTTCTTTACGCTACATAGCTTTAATGGATTATAGGCATTACCCTTGATTATATTGAAGAAGGTACCAAATGGGGAAGAAAGCTTGAGGCTTTCCCAATAAAGATCCCATGACCTTTGTTTCTACAAAAATATCTGTTTTTTTGTATTGGGCGGCGACCTTTTTGTAGTCTTTCCTTTTTACTTTTCAATCAGGACCTCTTGTTCTTTGGTATATACATTAGTCTAAATCGTCTTACTTTTTTCATGAGTTCTGAAAGGTGAGGCGTCTACCATGTTTTTGTACCTCCCCTTGGAACTTTATTAGGATTTTTCAAAGAGGGTTTAAGGTTTCTTGAGTAGGCCTCTTTGAGATTTTTTGTAATTGTCTGGATCTGAAGGTTAAAATCTTCTCCGTCTTTTGTTTCTGTAATCTCTTCGAAGAGATCCGATATATCCTCTTTTAAAAGGAGCCAATTAGTGTGTCATATTTTTATTCTTCCTGTGTTCCCTGTTTTAAGGAATTTATTTTGGATTTGGAAGTTTATCACCTGATATGGTCGCTCAGAGTTTCTCTCTGGTCAACTTCCCATCAATCTATATAAAGGCTATTTCTTTGGATGATGAGGGAGAGATTAATCCAGAAATTACCTCTTGCTCCAGAGAATGTGGGGCTATCTAGGTCATTTAGGATTGTTATGCCTGTGGAGGCTATTAAGTCGCCCACTCTATGGCCTCTTGCGTCCATAGGGCTAGGGCCCCATAAAGTATTTTTAGTGTTAAAATCACCACAGATTATGGTTCAGATCTGGAATCTTTGGACATGTTCTTCTACTCTTGAGAGTATCAGATCTAGTTCATCATGCGGAGGGCAATAGACTGAGATAAGGAGAAATGGAGTTTCTCCGTTGATTTTAACTGCAACTATTTCTTTTGAGGTGAAAATTTCCAAGACTGGGATTGCTGCGTCGGTTATTATGATCACACTTTTTGCTTCTTTTGGATTATAATAAAGTCTATATCTTTGGGGAAGGCCGCAGAGTTTATCTTTTATCAAAAATGGCTCCTGAATGCACACAATTTTAAATGTGCCTTTTTTTAGGTCTTGTCTTAGTTGTAGACTTGCAGCCTTAGAGTGCTGGAGATTTAGTTGCATTAGGAGGAACTTATCCATAGTTTATTTTATTGCAGATTATTTTTAGTTCTCTAATTTTCCTGGAACAGTTATTGTCTTTACAATTATGTTCATAATCCAACTTTAGGCCAAAATCTTTGTTAGCTTTCCTACAGTTTTTGCATTTATCCTTTTTTGAGTAACAGTCTTTTTTGACGTGCCCTTTTTTTCTGCACTTATGGCAACATTGTTCGGTTTTGCAGCTTTTCTTGGAGTGTCTGAAGCTTAGACAGTTTTGACACTGTGTAACTTGAATGTACTCCCTTACGCTTTTTCTTGTTCAGAAGAGATTTATCTTCCGCTGTTTCATTAAAATTTTAAATGATAAGGGATCTATTGAGCACACCCAGTGCTTTCCATACCTCCCGTTCATGTTAAATTTAACTTCTAACTCAGCTATCTTTAAGTCCGCATTTTGGGTTATGAAAGTCTCTTTAAACGTTTTTGTGTCTATTCCTTCCTTTACGTTATATATTATAATGTGTTGGTTAAAGGAAATTGAGAGTTCTGCTAGAGTTTCTGATACTACTAAGTTTCTGATTTTCCTTGATGGCATCTTCTAGTATTTTTAAATCATTCTCTTTAACCGTTTCTATAATCACTCTGCCTCTTCTGATATTTTTAACATTTTTTATTCCTTCTTTAAGTTTATTTGGGCTTATATTTTTTACTAGCTGTTCTTTAACGTCTTGTGAAGTAGCTGCTTCATGTTTAAGAAACACTAAAAGTTTATGCTTCTTTCTTTTAGATGAGCAAAAACGAGATCTTTGTCTCTGCAAATTTGGTTTTACTCTATCTTTTTTGACTTTGTCAGCGTTAAGTCTCTTTCTGTGACTAGTTCGCCACAACACCCTGAATCTAGTCCTGAATATTTTGTTTGTTTTCTAATTGTCCTTCTAGATATGCTATGCATAGATTTTGTCTGGTCATAATCATAAGTAGGGATGAAAATTGATCCTTTATAGATTTTCCTAGTTTCTTTGAAATTTTTTCATTATTCAGTTTTCCATCCAAATTGCTCAAATAATCATGTGCTTCTGCTATGTATAGTTCTGCATTTGAACTATTTAGAGTGTCTCCACTCTGTTCTGCAAGACTATTATGTTCTTGAGTCCTTACCGGGTCCTTTGCATTCCCGGGGCCTGTTGGCCTCTCTGACTTGTGTTGTTGAATCTTTGCCGGGCTCTTTTTGCTCCTGGGGCCTACTTTCCTCTCTGATTCATCACATGAAGTGGTCATAGTGTTTTGTTTGTGTTAACACACTATGAGCATGTGGGGGGTGTATGCCCTACTCGGAAATTGCTGGCCAACTTCAGACCATAACAATGCCAGAATATGTAGCACATGTGAGAGTATCCATCCAGCAATCTCCAAAGCGTTCAGAACTTCAACATGCAGCTGGCCTGGGATTGTCTGATAGGAGTGTGAGAACAATCCTGCATAGAGATTTTCACATGCACTCATAAAATATGATGGTTACCCAAGAATTAAGTGAGAGAGGTTTTGAAATTCACAGAACTGCATGTCAGGACATTCTTCAGAACATTTTCCCTGGCACCATTTTGATTATGTCAAGTACTGTAAGTAAACAAAATTTCCTCAACTGGGCAGCAGAAAAGCCCCAGGAACTTCACCAGCAACCACTTCACAACCCTCATGTGATACTTTGATGCACTGTTGCTCAGTTTGTTGTTTGAAGATTAATTTTTTCAAAGAAGGTCGGCTAACAGTAGTGATTACTATGAATCGCTACTGTCACATGATCACAGCCCTACTCCAACCTAAGTAAACCAATTTGTTGCGGACCATGAAGAGGAAGATGTCTGATTCCAACAAAACAGAGCTACAGCTCACATTTTGCAATGTTCTGTAGCAATTCTGGGAAAGTTGTTTCCTCGATATCTTCTCTCTTTGCAAGGTGACATCGGCTGGCTCCCAAGGCCACATAATTTATCACCTGATTTTTTTTTCCTTTGGGGAAACTTAAAGGCTTAAGTGTACAGACACAGCCCTGCAAGTGCTTAAGGAGGCAGTCACCCAGGCAGTGGCTGCCATTCCATTGGAAATGACACAAAGAACTATGGACAACCTTTGGGAAAGGCTTCGTCAATGTGTCAAGAATGGGGGATGCCATTTACCGTACATAATTTTAAAACCGATTAGGATGAAATAGCATCGTGTTTGCTGGGTGCAGACAAAAGTATTTTTTTGTATCTTTCTTTGTTTTTTCGTAAGTGCATTTTGAAATATATGGGAGGTTCTATTTGCCAGACCCTGTACTATAAGCTCTCACCTGTTTTTTATGGCCAGGAAAAGCTTTGGTGATCTTATCCACTTTCCATTATCAGTACGAGGTCATTAATTTTTGAATTTCTTTCAGATTCTGCATTGTGTGTACTGGTTGTTGGTTCGTAAGATATGCACATTTTTATTTGATTTGGTGGAAAGTCCACTTCATATAAAAGTTTTAGTGTTATCCATGTAGATGTTATAATACAAGTCTGTTTTAGATATAAATCTTCTGAAAGCAAGCATGAACTCTTCTGTTTTCATATTTGGAACTAATTCTAGATGGACTGTTTGCATATCAACAGAGGTAAACAAAAGTATGTAAAATTTATTGTCACTATTTTTCACAAAGAGTAGACCAAAGTATATCTCCATTATCATAACAGGTGGTTTGCAGTTCTATCAGCTTTTGCATTTCTGGATGAGCATTATAACATTTACACATTATGTATCCTTTTAGAATAGACTTTATGCACTGTCTTCCTCTTATAAACCAAAATTTTCTTCAATTTGGACTAGCATATCAGAAATTCCTGCTTGGTAGGCCTTCTCATGAGCATCTTTCACAACTTCTTATAAGCATCACGACCATTATAAGTGATTTATACTTTGGATTTTTTTAATGAAATTTTATCTTTGATTCTTGTAATTTCTCCTTAACGACAATAATTTCTGTTTCATCTAAAGCTGGGTTTAAATCTCAGATCTTTGATTCTTTCAGAGTGTATTTTCTCTCTTTCAGATTCTTTTACTTCTTTCAGAAAAATGTCTTTCTGTATTTTCTTAATCCAGTAGGTTTCTGCATGAGAAAATTCATTTGCTTTTAATTCAAATTACATTCTGTTTACCTTCTTGCATTAAGCATGAATCTTCTGACATTAGCCAATTATTCTGTACAGGTTTGCAACTGAAGTATGCTTATCCAAATCTAGGACATAATTTTCCCTTTTCTTAATTTCATCAAATGTCGAATTCACTGATATATTGAACTTTGATTGTCTTTCTCCCATAGACGAAGGGTCACTTTAAACTTTATCATGAGGTCATTCTTCTTTAGTTTGTTGTAACCAACTGGGCCCTTTAACCATTTTTCAGTGTTTACCAAATCTGCTGCTCTACATCGTTCTTGATATTACATCTGCTGGTTATCTTGACTGTTTCAATGTCTTGAATTTGTTGGATTGGATATGTCTTGAATTTCACTTGCTCTGTTTGCAACAAAAGGGGAGTGCAGTATAAAGTCCGAGATTTGGACTTGTTGAGACTTCGACGATTTTGGATTTTTCCGGATGTTAGATCATCAGTTTAAATCTAGTAAGATGGTATGTAGAAATTATAAAATTAAGAATATGAATTAATGAAGCAGTTATGATCTAAAGGATATTAAAGTTTACAAAAAAAATGCTTAATATTTATTTGTGTACTTTATTAAACATTTCTTTTAATGTAAGTTTTTTAAGTTGCTGCATTTTTATGCTAATATTTTCTTTTTAATTCTACACAAAGACATAATTTCTTGTTCAGTTGCAAAATCCAGTCAGTTACAAAGTTCAAGTCCTGTAATTGCTGTGTCGAGAATTCTGACTAAGTTGTCAATCAAATTTTTTTTTGTTTTCAATAACCTCTCTGTCACTTTCTCCACTATTGGTAATTGTATTTTCTGGACCTAGAATCATACTACAAATTTTGCTGAACATTAATTGATTGATGATTGGGCTATTGTCATTGCAATGAAAATTTCTGTTATATCATCTTCATTTATTACCGCTTCTCCACATTTCTTTACAAAATCCATTAATTGGACAATTTCACCTTTTGTTTGTGATATCTGAAAACCTTAAAATTTGGGGCTATCATCTCCATTATTCTCACAATGAAATAGGGTATAGCTGGTCATAAATTATGCGAAGTATTTTTTGAAAAGTATCTGGAAACTCATCTTCCCATGATCTTGTGATGCTCCACACAGCGGATTTTATGCTAAAATACTTCAAAAATTCTTGAATACTCTTGGCATTATTCAAGAAATTTAACATGGATTTTAAAAATGCTATTTTATATTTGCATTTTAGCTCTTCCAATATCCATAGGCTGAATGATGGGCTTACAATTTGGAGGAAAGAATAATACGGATACATTATCTTTCACTAACTTTGAGCGAACTGTGAGCTGAAGAGTTGTCTACAATTGGGACTATTTTTGCATCATCAAGTAAACGAACTAAATTCAAATGTTGCTGAGTCTCAGGCATGAAATGATTTTCAAACCAATCGTTCATTAACGTTTGTGTCATCCACGCTCTTTTAATTGCATGATATATAATGAGGAAAATCTTTACTCCTTTAAATGCTTGAGGTTATGAATTTTTTCATTTATAAAAAGTTTACATTTGTGCATTCCAGCAGCACATGCTGAAATTGTTAGTCTGGCTTTAGAATTTTTGATACCTTTTCTGTAGAGGTTGCCATGGTATTTTGCAGTACCAGTTCATAGCCTGAAAAGACCTGTTTTATCAGCATTGTAAATTTGTTCTGGAGACAACTTTTTACTATTAATGAATTTGATGAATTCATTTTCAAATAGTATTCAGTATGAGCTGAAGCTTTTTCCATATACCATGGAAATTTTTAAATTTGGTTAACCAATCTGTCGAATATGTGCACTCATTTTTTAAGTTCATTTCTTCATGAAATATTTTAGCTTGAGCCATTAGCATTGGACCTGTTAATGGCATGCCCTCGTTGCGACTCTGTCTGACCCATTCAGTCATGATCATGTCATCTTTGTCATAATCATCACTTTTAGCATAACAAATAATTTTTCTGTTTTCATTGTAAGTGGGGTGTTGAAATCCACAAAAAATTCAAAAAGTTCCTTTTTCTCTTTTCTTATGACATATACAGTCGACTTTCCAATGTCATAATTCCTTGCGATTTTGAGATGAATACACCTTTATCCATTTTTTGCAGCAATTCCCTTTTTGTTTATGGGACATCAAAATGTGCTTTCACTTTGTAAATCCTGTTGTAGTTCTAGAATTAGAAATTCTTTTTAACATAATCAAAACTTCAATCTTTTATTTTCATAAAATTGCTGTAATAATAGCAGCCTGCAAAAAATTATGAGTTGGATCAAATCAGAAAGTTAAGGAACAGCACAGTCTGCTAAATTAACTGAAATTCCTTGGAATTAGTAAAGTATAATTTTAGCTTAGCTTAATAGCATCCTCTGTACATTATTGGCTATATATCATGAGATTGGTGAAGAATGGCAAGTTGTTCCACTAAATATAGTCTTGCTTCTATTGCACACTGAGAAAATTAAGCCTGAATTGTATTAGTTTATTTATTTATGGCTTCTTTTTACTATAATGTATTTCGTGCTCTAAGTATTGCTCCTGAGAATCTTTGCTTCCTAGTGAACTTAATTATTTGAAATCATTGCCATTGATATAGAATTTTCTCCCATGGTTATTTATGATGCCTTTAAAAAGTGTTCTTCTTGACATCAAAGGAGACATGCTGTTAAAAATAACATTAATAACTTTGTTGTTCTTCCATTGCATAATTGGATTCTCCAGAAGTTCAATTTTCAAGTCATCTTCTCATCTATGTATAAAATTTCTTACTTAATTCTTAAAGATTCTATTTCACGAGTTTAATTCTTGGGGAATTTACAGCATATCGTACCATTGTGGTTTGAGATATATTGGCCATATTATAAGAGCACTAAAGTTTTGCGTCAAGGAATACGAATCTTATGTCTATAAAGAAGAAATAAACAAATCTTAAATAGTTAATTATTTTTGGAAATTTAATTACAGTTTTGACTTTGTATCTATGAAAATTATCTGAAAAACTTCTTCAGTTAGTGAACTGGATGTCTCTGAAGTTTTTAACATTCATGGAGATTTATCTTGTTTGGGTAATAAATTTAATTGACTCAATTTTTCCTAACACTTTTAAAATGCATAGTTTTTGTGTTTCATTGCTATTTCTATGGACAGATAGCACTATCTTTCTATTTACTGTTTGGCTTTTGATATAAAAACAGCTTGTTGCTTCACAGAATTTCTTTTCTCCTGATGATGAGAGACCTGCACCTTTTGCCTTTGAAACCGATAAAGTCTTGGTTAAAATATGCACCAAACAGAAGATTGTTGCTTTGCTTAATTTTATGTTTTACTGTCTTCTGTCTTCATCCATGAACAGTTGATCACATTTTGTTCAATGTACATTCCAATGTAGTGAACATGAAAGAGTGAATTCCATAGTTCCATTATAATTTATTATGACAAAAACAAGTGTACTTAGTGAAAAAAGTGCAAATCCACATCTAATCAAATACATGTGCACTATGTACATATCTGGGTTACCACATAAATAGCTTTTGGTGATACCATGGATTGCGACATAAATACGTTTTAGTGATATGGTGTGTTGCTGCATCTGTACATTTTTTTCGGTGGATATGTGGATAATCAGAAATTATGTAGGTTTTATCAGCTACAAGTAGGAAGAGTATTGAATGTTCTCAAAATCATGAAAACAAATGAAGCTGTGTTCTAGTATAAAAATGTATAATTGAAAATGGGCATTATGATTGTATTAGGTAAAAAATTATCATGAATTGTATAAAAGTATGGTAGACTAAAAAAATTTTACATTATGCTTAATACCTGCCATATATGCAGATTAAAACAGGTGTAGTATTTATTCAGAATATTTTGTAGTGATGCTTGTGCAATGTTGAAAAATATTTATCATTGAGTTCACATTATGTATTATATGTAGCAGTTATTTATGTGATATTTTCTTTGATATTCATATTTTAAAATGTTATATGAGAATAATGTTTTAGTTAATGGCCAGTTCATTTTGTTATGAAGCTTTCGTTGAGCTCTTCAACAATGGCTAATTTATGCACAAGATATGACTGCTTTTACACTTGGATGAGTGCATTGCGCTATTTGTTTTTTCTTGTTGTGTGACGAGATATTGGAGAGCTCATTGCATAATGGGCTAGTAGCCAAAGACAGGCATTTGATAAATAAACATTTTGTTATGAAGCAGGTATTCTTGCATAACAATAATTAAGTAATAGTTTCTTACACTATCAATATTTTGTTATTTTTTGCAGATTGCTATTGATGGTCAGCATTTTACAGAGTTTCATTATAGACTTCCTTTACATAGCATCTCTCATATATCAGTTGATGGTGATGTGTCTATAAATTTCATTAAATTTGAAGGTGTTTCTAAATCACCCATGGATTCTGTAAGTAGTTTTGTTAAAATGATTACTGGAATATGTGGAAATGATTAATGGATTTCTTGTTCATTGAGTGTGAATGAGTTTAGTCAGGTGATTAAACATGACTGATTTAAACTACAAACTGAATCAGTTAATTTAAATAATAGATTATAGTTATAAACAAAAAATTGTGTATTTAGAAATAGAATATTTTATACTGTTTATTTGGTAGTTTAAAAAAAGAGGGGATGCAGAATTTAAAATGTATGGCCGCCAATTTTAAGTGTTACATTATAATGGCCATATCTATGTATACTAATTTATTAAATGTTATATTATTTACATATACAGTTGAGTCCCACAAACTGGAGTCCTGATATCTTGGCAACTTTTTAGGAACTTTTTAAGATATCTCTAGGCCAAACAGAGCAAATATTACATACAGTATATATGATTATTATTTATGTATATGTCTTTTCTGTTCTGTTCAAAGATTTGAGTATTCTTTTTCTGTAATTTTTGCCGTTTTTGCATTGTGCCATTAATTCTTTGAAATGCCTAACAAATTTCAAGATATGTTGTATTACTTGTCACCACTGTTTGCTTCTTTTGAGGGTACAAAGAAAGTCAGGTAGTGCCTGGCCGCTGGCTTACATTCCTTTCTATTGTTGCAAAGTGTTATGAGACTTGTCTATTGCAAATTAAATTCACATCAGTTCATTGCAGGTACGGTTCCTAGTTCCTTCACATCCAACCATATAAATGTTAACATATTTTTAGGAACTTTTGCTATTCTCTGAAGTGAAAATGTTGTTCAAAAAGGAAAGGAAACAAACTAACATGACAATAGAAATGAAACTAGATGCCTTGCATAAACTGGACGAAGGGGAAGGTGTAAATAATGTTACCATGGATTTAGATGTTGGACAGACTACTTTGATAGGGTCGAATAAGAAGAGCTCCGAGATCAAGTTTTGTGTGTAAAAAGAGCATGTGCAGATAGTTTAAAGGAAAAAAAAAGTATGAAAGGTGGAGAATACGAAAAAGTGAATGAGACACTTTATTTGTGGTTCTGGCAGCAAAGGGAACAGCGAACACCCATTTTAGACCAATTTTACAAGAAAAAGTCTTAAAATTTTATGATGAATTTCAAGAAGGAGAGCCTAGATTTACTGCTAGTGCTAGTATGGCATCAGGCAGTAAAACGTTTTTTGGAAAAGCTATCTGCTAATTTGAAAAATGCTACAATATTCAAGGATAATTTCCACAAACTAATTTGAAAGGAGGGTATATCTGGGGATCAAATTTATAATTATTTATTGTGATGATACCAGTCTGAATTTTCGAATGCTACCTTTGAAAATGGAAGAAAAATGGCATCCAGGGAATTAAAATCGACACCAGGCTAGAAAAGAAGCAAGGAGAGAGTCACAATCTTGGTATTCAGCAATGCAATGGGCAGCCATAAGCCCAAACTAGTGATTATAGGCAAATAAAAAAAATCCCTGGGTGTTTAAAAGTGTAGAAAAAGTACACTAATGGGACCGAAACCAACCATGGTCTTCCTGTTTGGTACCGAAATCAGTCAAATGCATGGATGAATGGACCAATAATGACTGGTTTCATCAAAAGTGGAAAAGTTTTTAAAATAAAAAAAATGTACCAAGGAAGGCAATTCTTATTCTAGACAATGCCTCATCCCATTGTTATGCAGAACAGTTACGAGACGAAGATGTAAGAGCCATGTTTTTCCCTTCTAACATTCAGTGTGGCAGCCAAGGACCAGGTTGTTTTAGAGTCATTAAAGAAAAAATACAGACATAAACTTCTTTCATCTCTTGTACTAGCCATGAGGACAAGAAACGGAAGAAAATAAATATGTTGCATGCTATTGGATGGCTAGCTCATTCTTGCAGTGAAATCGAGCAGATAAGCCTCATTTTTTTCTGGAGAAAGTTGCTGGACATTCAGGAAATGAATTTCAGGGAAACAGAGAAGAGACAGAAAATTGTGAAATAGTTGACTTACTTAAGAAAATTCCAGGCTGTGAAGAAGTTATTGATGATGATGTTGAAGAATGGATAGGATAAGAGGAAAATTGTGAAATTTTAGGAAATTTGGAAATAGTTACACTGGTGAAAGACAATGTTAATAAAAATGAAGATGAATCCGAAACGAAGAGATTGAAGACGATGGAAAAGCTAAAATGAAGACCAATAGCGAAGGATGGAAGGCTGCTGTAGGAATGCTCCATTACATAGAGGAGAAAGCTGCATCTGGTATGGACATTTTGTTCCTCTGTCGCTTAAGGGATGAAGCTGCATGATGACAGAATAAGTGTGAGAGACAATCTACCATAACAATGATATTTTTATGCCAAGAACTACTAATAATTTTTCTTCATTTCTGTATGTAAGTTTTTTTACTTAATCATCTTAGGGTATTTGCTCTTTTTATTACTGATATTGTGCTAGAATTTGACATAAAAAAATCAACATTAATTGAATTGTATGCTGTACTTTTCCGTGTCTAATATTGTGCTACAAATGTCTAGAGTAATTTACAGTTAAATATTAAGAGTTCTGAAAAACACACTCCTTATTCCACAAAACTCAACAGCCTCTCAGTCCACATTATGTCCAGTTTGTGGGATTCTACTGTAGTATATGTAAGGTCAAGGCTTTGAATAACACAAAATTAAAAGATAAACATTTATTTACAACTGTAAAGAGGTTTAATATAAGAAAAGAAAATTCTAAAAATGGCTAGCAGCAATCTAAACATACAAAGCTAAAACAGAATTACAAATTCATAAGCACAATTTCTGTTGCGAGACTCCCACAGTTGAATAAGTAAGGCTCAGGAACAGCATTTATAGCATCCTCCCACCTTTGTAAAGTGAAAGCTCTACAAACATTAAACAAAATTGAATAACCGAAAGTTAAAAAGTGTTTTGAAATTCTTAAAGATCAAGTCATTCTTTCGGTTAATGACTCTCCCATATCATGTTTGTATTGGATGTTTCTCCAATTTAGTTTCAGAAAATTTTCTCCTTTCAAAATGTTGAGATTGCTGAATTACAGGTTCTTTTCTTAGAAAGATTTTTCAATCTTGCAATTAATTTATAAGGGAAATAGTTTCTGTATAGCTCTTAATTGATACTCATTAGCTGTTTTTAATCTTACAAATTGATTAACATCATCTCAGCATGGAAATACTTTAATAACCTTTGCTATTGGCGAATATAATTGCCTTTTGTTTTCGTTAACAATTATAGTAAGATCTTCTGTTTTAACCGCATCGGTATCCCTAGCTTTGGGTGATTTAAGCCATCCAAGATATTCCCTTTAAGCCACATTCTCAATGTCTGTCTGATAGTTTGGAGGTAATTTAATCTTTTCACCAAAGTAACTGCTTTGATTTCATCTACATCAGCTACCTTATTGCCTGGAAGTCTTTGTAAAAGCATTGACAGTTTTAATATACTCAATTCATCAGCTTTCTCATATAAGTAAGTCAGTAAACAGTTTTCATGATAGATTTGCATTCACATGGCAGTGTGTTCAGCTTGTGGTACCTTAAATAATATCAAGCCAGATTTTTCTTTAAAAGGTGTTTTAATATCCTTATCAAGGACTTTCAGAAATTTACTCATCAAGGAACAGTGATAGCACTGAATATCTTGTAAATTGCATTTTCCTTGAATCTCATTCTAATGTTATTGTTTTAAAGCTGAATTTACTCGTATGAAAATAGTACTATTATTCAAATATATAATTGAAATTCTTCTTCTTCAAACTATAAATCATCTTAGGGCTTGTATAAAGGTAATACCATTCACAATTTGGATCAATTCAAGGTAAACAGCTATTTACACTGCACAGGTAAAAATAACAGTTCAGCATTTCATGTATGAACTAGTTAAAAGTGGTCTAGCTAAGTCAACTCTGGTTACTTGGAAAGTCTTCTGTGTTCAGTCCTATCAAGAGGTGATATAGGAACTTTGAGAACTTTAGATTGGTTTCTTTTACAAACAATGCATTTTTGTACAATGAAACCTGCAGCTTTTCTTTTCCTTAAAATCCAAACCTTCTCTCGAATAATGCAAAGAAGTGAAAAAGTTTCAGCATGCTTGTGAAACAAATGTTTGTGTTCTACCATTCATTCCACTAAAGGATGTTTGCGGAAGAATGATTAGATATGTATATTCTGTGGTACTATTGTCATTCCCTATTCTTGACTTCATTTGAAGAATTCCTTGATCATTTTTATAGCTTTGAAGAGTCTTCAAAATATTCTTTCTAGCTTCCATAAAAACTTTCAAATTCTTCCACAGTAATATAGATCCCATGACCTTTGTTTCTACAAAAATATCTGTTTTTTGTATTGGGCGGCGACCTTTTTGTAGTCTTTCCTTTTTACTTTTCAATCAGGACCTCTTGTTCTTTGGTATATACATTAGTCTAAATCGTCTTACATTTTTCATGAGTTCTGAAAGGTGAGGCATCCACCATGTTTTTGTACCTCCCTTTGGAACTTTATTAGGATTTTTCAAAGAGGGTTTAAGGTTTCTTGAGTAGGCCTCTTTGAGATTTTTTGTAATTGTCTGGATCTGAAGGTTAAGATCTTCTCCGTCTTTTGTTTCTGTAATCTCTTCGAAGAGATCCGATATATCCTCTTTTAAAAGGAGCCAATTAGTGTGTCATATTTTTATTCTTCCTGTGTTCCCTGTTTTAAGGAATTTATTTTGGATTTGGAAGTTTATCACCTGATATGGTCGCTCAGAGTTTCTCTCTGGTCAACTTCCCATCAATCTATATAAAGGCTATTTCTTTGGATGATGAGGGAGAGATTAATCCAGGAATTACCTCTTGCTCCAGAGAATGTGGGGCTATCTAGGTCATTTAGGATTGTTATGCCTGTGGAGGCTAAAGGCATTCCGCTAAAGGATGTTTGAGGAAGAATGATTAGATATGTATATTCTGTGGTACTATTGTCATTCCCTATTCTTGACTTCATTCGAAGAATTCCTTGATCATTTTTATAGCTTTGAAGAGTCTTCAAAATATTCTTTCTAGCTTCCATAAAAACTTTCAAATTCTTCCACAGTAATATAAAAAGATCTTGAAATACCTGGAGTTTTCAGTTTTAAACAGAGCATCCATACAATTATTCTACAATTTCAGGATAACTTGAAAATCTATTAGTGAAATAAGCCAGTATTGTATCTGTTTTACTGTTTTTTGCACAAAGATTAATCTTTTGCTTTTTCGTTTCTACTACTTTTAATTTGGGAACAGGAATGTTACAAGGGCAATTCTGAGGAATATCGTTCAACCATTCTGGGCCTTTCCATCGTCGAGATTTTAAGAGTTGTTTGGGAAGACAACCTCTTGACAACAAATCTGCAGGATTCACATTCCTAGTATATGATT
Source organism: Stegodyphus mimosarum (assembly GCA_000611955.2). Taxonomy (NCBI): domain Eukaryota; kingdom Metazoa; phylum Arthropoda; class Arachnida; order Araneae; family Eresidae; genus Stegodyphus; species Stegodyphus mimosarum. The sequence goes on from KK116783.1 coordinate 367,824, forward strand.
CCATTGTTCTACTTTGCTGAGTTTTTTTAAAATTTTTTTATTTTTACTCAGTTTTACAGTGATCATGGACCTTAAATTGTTATTCAGGCTAAGTAATGGTTGAATCTGTCCAGAAGTACACTTTGAGATTTTTTTTCTTTCAGTTTATTTCTGATGAAGGAATACAGATGAGCTCCAGTTAGGTTGCTATGAGTTAAAGATGAAGTGTCAAGGCTTTTGATGCAGCCACCCTACATTTTGTCATAAGAAATCTAATGCAAACGCTTCCTTCAAATTATGTCCTTAGGAATATGCAACAGGAAAATGCAACTTGACACAGAATCACAGAATATATGTAATGTACTAGAAGTTTGAAGATAATGAAAAGGTATCTTACATTCTTCTAAGCAGCTTAGTTGTGGCATCCAATTTTGAAATTCATTTCATGTGTTGGTAAAATTTCATCCCATCCTGATTTTAGAGGTCATGCTTTTTGAAGCTACAATTTTGGAATCAAAGCTGTAGGAGCTGTAAAACTAATAAGAGTGTATTTTTTTTAGGATAAAAGTGATATTTTTGTCAAGGAATTTTCTAAGCAATTTATTGTAGGTGCATTACTTCTAGTTCATCTGTTGAACAATATGATCGAAATCCTAAAACATTGTCTACAGTTTTATGTGAGGAGTTACTAACCCATCCTCTAAGATTAAATGCAGCTGAAGTCTAAACAAGTATCTACGTAAAAAGATCTGAGAAGTTGGTTAGCTGTTTTTGGAAGATCAGCTGGATCATTCTTTCATAAATTACTAATAAGAACATACAACTAATAAGAAAGGGCTAGATGATACTTTAAAAACATCCATACAAGCGTAGAAAATGGCTGTTTGTTCATTTTGCCACTGCAGTGATCTTAATGCATCATCATCATCTTCATCAATTTCTATTTCTAAAAATGTTTTCTCAATGTCAGCCAATAACCCAATATGATATTGGCTGAAATTGAATAGAATGAGCAGTATTTTCTTCAAATAAGTTAGGGGTCTTTTCTAAAAATTCATTTAAAGAATGTCCATTTTTGTCTGTGGCTGATGCTTCAAATACTGGTCTTACAAATGTTATGCTGTTTCTTTTGTACAGCTTGATGAGGTAAATAAAATGCTTTTAAAGTTTGATCCCCATATTCAACTGGTTCAATTATACTTCTTTTAATAGTCTTATATGATTAAATCATAGCCAAGCTGGTTCAATTTTCATTTATAATATGTAATCTCCTCTTTGCTGCTTCCATGTTATTTTATAGAGGCAGGCAATCTTTGATACAGTATGTCGCCCTGTATTATCTCTTTTTACAGTTTGTTAAAAAAATTTACAAACTTCATCATCTCTTTCACCGTTTGGTACATTTACTATGGATTATTTGATTCCCAAGCTTTCTGACTTCCAGAACTCTGAAATATTTTAGGAGAAAATAATCCAACTAAAATGTTTGAATGCTTCTATCACATCCTGATATGCTAACCAGTGACCACTCAAATTTAATTTTTATGACTACTAAATTTTTATTAATCTTACAAAAATTAGATACCATACATCAGCTCCTAGTTATACCTGAATATCAGGAAGATCATCATCTGTGGTTGAAAAATCTGTTAAAGGGATCCCCTTTTCTTTTAGACTTGTACAAAGAGTGACATCATTAATTTTAGGAACATAACCACATATATGATTTTGATTAAGAACATTTACTTTGAAAATCAGAGTCCAAACTTGCCAATACAAGCTCATAAATACAATGTGGTGTAAGTGCAGTCAGTCTTGTTACCTCCAAATAATTCTTATTGACTACATACTGCACCTGTAGGTTTTACCTGTACCTGATTATACCTGAATCTGTAGGCTATTTTTTTCCACAGTTCTTGGTACGTAACTAACTTCTTCGTGAGCCAGAATCACACAGTACTCTTTCTTTGTAATATTTTCATTAATTACATTAACGAGTAGAATGTGTAAAAAGGTAGTCTCTTTCTGAGACTTTATTAATATATTATAAGTATTTTCTTTTGAAATATTTTCATTATTTTTATTCAATATCTTGCATAATATCAGGTAATAGTTTGTTTTAGTGGCCAATAATTTCACCAAGCTCGTGAGGTGCGAATGTAAAAATAAGTAACACAATATACAATAACAATAATACTGACACGTTGTTTCCTAAGAATATTTTGTAGAATCATTATTATTATTATTTTATCGCATTTTTCCAGTCAACTGCTGCACTTTCAGACATATTAATCTGTATGTTACACATGAACATCAACTCCTCTGCCCAAAAATACATAAATCTAATAGTAGTGACAAACAACATTTTGGAACTGCTCAACCAATTTCCAACACAGAGGGCTTTCCTCTTTTTGCAATTTTTAACATTGCACCTCCAAATGGTTTGTTAACATGTCCGTGGTTTGATTCCTGGAGAAGGCGTTGCTAATTTTTCATCACTCCTGCTTCCAAAAAAAATTCTAATGATTCTACAACGTAATCATGTTGCATCATGAATCTGAAGCAAGCCACACCAAGGGCTCTTGGCAGAGGAACACAGATCTGTTTGCCCAGTAAGGAGCACCAATTCTTGGCAGTTGCAACATCTCAGTAATGACACATAATTCAGGTTGGTTAAAACTATAATCTTTAGGGAGTGAGTATGCCTGCTCATTGCCAGGAATATCTCTATGACTGAGAATCCCTTGCAAAACAACATCCCTTCCAGATTCAATTAGGGAACTAATCAGTAATTTGCACTCCAACTCAGTGGATGTAAGGTCAATATTATAACTTTAATATTTTGAATGGCAGTTCAAGAATCCACAAATAGACCAGCTGTATTTTTAATGACACGCAGAGACATCAAAATAGCATGCAATTCAGCATCAGAGTTATCACACAAATGCCCAACTGCTTCACTCAGTTGAAATAATTCTGAAAAGACACCAGTACCAGCCCCTTCAGGCATCACAAGACCATTAGTTTAGATATGAGTTCAGTGGGCTGTAGGATATCTGTCATAGGTAGTGGCCAGCACTATAGTTTTAAGTTCAACATGAAGAGAAGAACTCTTTTTAATGCTAATAACCAGATCAAAAGCTGCTTTTGCATAATGCAACAAACCTGGAAAGTTGTAAGGTTTAAAAATCGTCAAGTGATTTAAGGGAAGCCCCATATTTCTTGATAATAGCTCAGCCATCATAAGAAAAGAGTTTTATGTCCAAGGTCTAGATTGAACTGAAATATAGTTAAGCCAAAAGGTAATCTTTATGAAGGAATCTTTCACCCATAGACAAAGCGGCCATCAGGTGGCGATCAGCCAAAGTGGGTAGGCTAGTATGCAGTTCCATGGCCACCACAGGAGTTGAAACAGCGTCACCAGTAATGAGCAGAAGCGCATGGTTTCAGACAATATTCAGTCTTGACAGAGTGGAATCAGATGCTTTATACATAATTCTGCACCATAGTCATGAATACATTGGTATGGTACCACTTCCCTAGCCTAAAGGTATTTGAATGTGACCTGCAGCAATGCCAGTTAGTCAAGAGAAAAATCACATTTATGCCACACCTGCTTCCTGTTACTGAGGAAGCAGATGTTTTCTCCATTCCTAGATTTTTTTAAAAATATTATTTTATTTATTTATTTTTCGGCAGGTGGTTCGGAGGTCCGGATCTTAGATCATTCTTGATATTGGAGTTCGGATTTCAAATTTTGTACTGTATTACCTGTTAAGTGTTACATTATGATTATGACCTTTCATTGGTTCATTTTCATTGGTTACCTGTTAAGTGTTACATTATGATAACTGGAAGGCTTTGCAAGCAGTAACTGCATTAGAGTGGGTGAAATCCATAAAGGAGTACATTGGAGTTAACTAATTGTTATTGAGGTAGTGTTTATGAAAAAGACAATATCTATTAATATCAGAATAATGTTTTCAAAATTAGGTGTGGTGCAGTAAACAAGATAAGCTTTGAAAAGGCTTTAAAGCTTTTTATTTAAATCCCTAAAAATAAATGGGAATTGTTAGAATCTGTCACATAAAATTAAAAATGAAATATGTATGTAAATCGTATTATAGGTAGTTGATTTTTTTCTATCTTTATTTTTTGCAGCTTTTCTAAAATTATTTTTGGTACCATTCACATTAAAAAAACTGAGTGACTTTTTAAAAAAAAACTGAGTGACTATTTAATGAATTAAATATATAGCTTTAAATTAAAAAATAATTAAAAAACTATTTCTTTGCATTTTGCTTTCTAGCTTAATGTATTTGGTACTTTTCTGTTAATAGGGAACCTTTCATCAAATGTGAATCACAGTGCCAAATATGGTAGCCTGTTTGTATCATGCCCTGTGCAGTGATACCATTATGAATAACCAGGAAGAATGAACATTAATTCAGGAATTTTCTCTCTTAGATTTTCAGTTGCTTAAACCGATAAATTGGTAGCTACTGAATATGAACACCTGCAAGTTAACCACCTTATTGCTTGATATAAGATGCTAGGTTCAAAATGGTAAAATAAATTTCAGCGCAGTGTTGGCTGCCACCATCTAGATTCGTATCTCATCAAATTCATGTGGTGGCGATTGCATGAAAAGAAGCAAGTGTTTTGGCAGTGTTAACTGAAATTGAAATTTCATTCCTCTTTTGTAATCTGTTGTATTTATTTGATGTTCAATAAAAAGTCATTCATTTCACAAAGCTTTACACATTAGGATTCTTACCATCTAGTTAGATTTCAGCAACAATTTATGTTTAGTTCTAAGTGGTGCCTTATTTACAGGAAAGGGTAATTTATTCTAAGTATTTATCAGGTCTGTGCATTCTAACACATTTCTTTCTTATGTTTCAGCATTATTAGGGAGTTATTTTGTGATTCGTGTACTTTTTTTTAGTTTTATAAAGACATTTTAATTGTTTGTTGTTTTCCAAATGTAACTATCAACATGCATATGCATATTAATCATTTATTATTTTCATTTACTATGATGCTAAAATCACTCCCTCTTCTTATGATTAAAACTTCAACTGTACAGTTATGTTTACTTCAGCAAATTTTTGCAATATATGCTTGCCATCTGCGTAATACAGACCTAATTTTCGTTAATGCACTGAATGATTGAAACTACAGAAAAGACCTATTCATATGTCTTTATGAAGTCATGATTTCTAAGCTGGTAGCCTTTAAGTGCTTTGAAAAAGTAATATTATTAAATTTGGAAAGACTGCATATGTTATATTTCTAAAAGTTGATTGAAGAAGTACTTAAGATTTTTTTTAAAACAAAATAAACTTTTGATAAGGTTTGATACTTCCTTGATAAACCAGCCACCACATGCTAGTTTATGACTAAGCGAATGTCAATTTTACAAATCTAGCAGTTGAGTTTATTGACTTTGATGATTAAATGTAGTACCACTTTAATTGGAAAATACCTAGTAAAAAAAAAAAAAAAAAAAAAAA
>KK116783.1:373428-385609 GCA_000611955.2 Stegodyphus mimosarum
CAGATTTTACATTATGCCCAATGAGGCTTTTTTTTTTTTAACGTTTTGTGTGTTACCTTTATTTATTAAAGATCATGTTCTTTGCACTTAAATCATAAAATTCAATTCAACAGCAATATTGCAAAATAATTTTAAAATGCGCATATCTTTAGAATTTCCGATACACAGTCTCGCAGGCTGGAGATAAAAATGTTTTTTTTTTCCCCATACAGTGTTCCCATTCCTCGCTTTGAAATCTTTGAGTTTGTTAATCAAAACTTCTTTAATGTCTGACAAAAAATGAAATAGGTAATAAAACAAATTCTAGGGCTTCCAGATGCCCATATTCGGTGGAGGATTGCATTATTCAAAATTTGATGGCTCTAGGTACCATTATTTTATCACAATGCAAGAAACATACATATATTTATGGAGATTCTTCATTATTTAATTTCTTTAAATATAATACAGGGCTGTACTATTTGGTGGCAACAGTTTGAAAAGTGAATCAATGCAAAATGCCAGAACGAAATGAATAGCCCTTCTAGGCGAATGCTGTTTGGGTTACCCCCCCCCCAAAAAAAAAATTCTGGCTTGTATAATTCAAATTGAACAATTTTTGGAATTCTTTGTGTATGTTGTATGCATTTTAATGCAAATATATAATGTTTTAAATATTTACCAAAGCGAGGTATATCATAAATTAAAAAATCTTGTATCTGAATGGGTATAATCAACTTACATTGCTGACTTGTATAGAAGTGCCTAAAACATATACCGATTTTTTTTCATCTTAAATTTTAAATACCGTTTTACTTACTTAAAATCTGGATTGGATAATTTTTCCATATATTTGTCCTGCATTTCCTGAAAATGCTTACTGCTCATGAAAATGCCAGCATGATTTCAAATTGCTGTTTTCTTCTTAGTAAGGGTTTCTTTAGGTAAATACTATAATCAAGTGGAAAATACAGCATTAAGTTAGGGTTGGTATCTGGTATCAAACGTTTTTTGCTGCTGAAATAAATATATACTGGGAAACTATGATAGTTTTTTATTGATTATACTTTTTAAAGAGTTATTGAAGTAAGTATTAGCTATTCTTGGAATTGTAAACAAACAAAAAAAAATATAGTTTCAGAATTTCATTCACTATATGAGAGAAGTTTAGCTATGTGGTGTTTGAGTTTTAGCATACAATATTGGTTTTCCTGTGTGCCTCAAAAGAATGTACCAGAAATATCTTAGGCACCGTGATGTTATATTGCCACCTAGGCAAGGTAGTGGTTAGTGACATTGACTGCTGTGCCAAAGGACTTGGGTTTGAATCCCAGAGAAGGCATAGGTGTCTGCAAAATACCTTGGCAATATAGTATCTGTGCAGCAAGGGAGTGCTCAAAATACATGATGAGCCGAAATCTTCTTGAATGGCTGGTGGTAGGGAAGAAGGAGTGGGAGATCTTCGGATGACTCCCTGAAGTGTTCTTCCTCAGAATTCTTATCTGGGGCAGAAACTTAGCTGTTAACAAGACCCAATAATATGCCTACTTGAATGCACAAGTGCTGGCTTTTATTCAGCTTGTACCTGTGATGTTAAAGTTTTAAAACTGATCATCAAAACTGGTTTCTTTGAGTATTTGAATATGGCAAAGCATATGAGGACTATCTGCCTAAGGAAAAGTTTGCCTTATGAAGATCTCTCTAAATGAAACTGGCTGATATTTTACTTTAGACATGTCGAAAATCTCAAAAACCAACTGCAGCCAGCTCATTCACCTGGATTCAAATCTAGAATGATCTATCAGTATTCAGCAGTCACCTTTTGGCCAATGGTGGGGCCTACCCCAAATTGGAAGTATTTATTTATATTGTCAAACAAAACTAATTATGGAGTAATCATTATTAAAATACCAACAGCAGTCTAAGTATGAAGTAAATGAGTATGAAGTAAAATAAGAAGCCTCTTTTAGAGTTTGCCTTTTTTACAGTTTAACTGATCTAATAATGAAGCTTTTGAGTTCTCATGGATATAATTCCTTCTCTCAATATCAAGGAACTTTTAGCTGATGTGTTTTTTCATAAAATATAATATGGAGCCTTGGAGAAGTGAGTTGATAATAAAGTATGAACACCATTATCTGTAGAGAGAAAAATATAAACTAGGGAAAGTGAAATGATATTTATGTATTATCCCATTGACTGTGAAAGTTGGCTAACTTTGAACCATGAAAGTTGAAGGAGATGCTACCAAAGTCATGCCACTTTAGAACTTTAGGGAAAGCACTGGAATCCAAAATTTAGGGGTGGCAAAACTTTAGGTGCTTGGTAAGAGAATTTAGGACCTGCAGAGATTGCATCATGTGGTAAAATATCTAGCACCTGCCCTCGTTGAGTCTCAAGTATATGTGGGAATTTATTTATTCACTACTCAGATAAGCAGTAAGCATATATAAAAAATAGACATAAGTAAACTAATACAATTCAGGCTTAATTGTCACAGTACACAATAGAAGAAAACAAAATTTTGCAGAAGAACTTGTCTTTCATTGCCAATCTTATGCAACATAACCGATAATGTATAGTGGATGCTTTTAAGCTAGGCTAAAATTATACTTTACTGATTCCAAAGGAATGTGAGTTAATACAGCAGATTGCGCTGTTCCTCAACTTTCTGATTTGATCCAGTGTATTATTTTTTACAAGCTGTTATTTTTATAGCAATTTTATGAAAATTAAAGTTTGAACTTTCGATTGTGTCAAATAGAATTGCTAATTCTGGAGCTGCAACAGGATCTACAAAGCGAAAGCATGTTTCGATGCCCATTAAACAAAAAGTGGAATTGCTGCAAAAAAATACGTAAAGTTATATCTGTCTCAAAATTATGGGAGGAGTATGGAATTGGAAAGTAAACTGTATATGATGTAAGAAAACAGAAAAAAGGAACTTTTTGAATTTATTGTGGATTCCAGCACCTCACTCGCAATGAATAACAGAAAAATTATTTGTTATGCTAAAAGTGAAGATTATGACAAAGTGATGCCTGAATGAGTCAGACATTGTGGCAAAGAGGGCGTGCCATTGACAGGTCCAGTAGTAATGGCTCAAGCAAAAATATTTCACAAAGAAATGAACTTAAAACTGAGTGCACATATTCGTCAGGCTGATTAACCAAATTTTAAATATCACCATCATCATCAATTTAAAAATTTCAGGTGAGTACACTTAAGCTAATACTGAAGCTACTGAACTATTTTTAGATGAATTCATTGAACTCATTAATTGTGAAAAGTCATCTCCAGAACAAATTTATAATGCTGATGAAACTGCTCTTTTCTAGCAATATGTGCTGCAAAGTACCTTGGCAACACCTCTTCAACTAGTGTCAAAGATTCCAAAGGGAGGCTAACAATTTTAGCATGCGCAAATGCTGCAGGAGTGCACAAGTGCAAACTTTTCATAATCGGAAAAAAATACACAACCTCAAGCATTTAAAGGAGTAAAGATTTTACCCGTTATTTATCTTGCAAATAAAAGAGCATGGATGACACCGTTAATGAATGATTGGTTTCAAAATCATTTCATACATGAAGCTCGGTAACATTTGAATTTGGTTGGTTTTCCTGATGACTCAAAAATAATCCTGATTTTAGACAACTGTATGGCTCATACTTCACTTAAAGTTTTAGTGAAAGAAAATGTATCCATATTATTCTTTCCTCCAAATTGTATGTCCATCACTCAGCCTATGGATATTGGAATAGTGCATGTGATGAAATGCAAATATAAAATAGCATTTTTAAAATCCATGTTAAATTTTTTGAATAATGACAAGACTATTCAAGAATTTTTGAAATATTTTAGGATAAAATCTGCCGTGCGGAGCATCGCAAGATCGGAGTAGGATGTGTTTCCAGATACTTTAAAAAATGCTTGGCATAATTTATGCCCAGCTACCATATTTCATGGTGAGGATGATGAAGATGATAGCCGCGAATTTGAAGGTTTTTGGATATCGCAAACCAAAGGTGAAATTTTCCAATTAATGGATTTTGTAAAGAAATGTGAAGAAGCTGTAACAAATGAAGTTAGTATAACAGAAGTTTTTCACTGTGATGAGAATGTCCCAGTCGTAAATCAATTAACGGATGGCGAAATCTGTAGTTATGGTTCTAGATCCAGAAAATACCGCTTCTGATAGTGAAGAAAGTGACAAATAAGTTACTGAAAACAAAAAACTTATTATTGATAAGTTAGTCGTAATTCTCGAGACAGTATATACAGCACTTGAACAGTGTAACTGAATAGGAAATTATGTCTGTCTACCGAATTTAAGAGAAAATAATTGCACAAAAAAGCAATTTAAACAATGTATATTGAAAGAAATGTTTAATGAAGTAAATAACTATTAAGCTTTTTTTTTTGTAAATTTTGATACTCTTTAGATCATAAATGCTTCATTATTTCATAAATCCCGATTTTGTATTTTTAATTTTATAATTTCTATATGCCCTGTTACTGGCTTTAAACTGATGATCATCTAATATCTGAAAAAAATCCCAAATCTAATATCCGGGATCGCCAAAGTCCCAATGAGTTCTTTGGACTGTACTTTGTTAAGTCTAGAAAACCAATAAACCATGTGTAAACATGATGAGGAAAACACTAAGCCAGGGTTATTAAGCATCTAACTGATGTTAGGATATATGGGAATATAGAAGATTCCAGTTACTTTAAGTAAAATGTTTAATTGAAATAATACTCGATTTCCTTCTTTTTCTTTCAATTTTAATGAAAAACTGTCAAAAAGATCAGATTTGGAAGAAGCAGGGAACTAAATCTGAGATCACCCCTTCCGCCTCTAAAAGAAGAAAAGACGCAAGAGGCATATTGGGTATATAGTCTTTTAAACAGTGTAGTTAAATAAAGTGATTTTGGATGCATAAAGTGTCTTCAAAGAAAGCCGGCTTGAATCATCTCATGCTGGTAAAATGTAATTTTATTTGAACAGGATAGGAAGTTTACTAACAGTTTGTTGAATGTGTAAATTGCTATTATGCGGTATGTAAGGGACAATGTCATTAAAAACAGAGGAAGTATAAGAGAAAAGAGATGTATTTCAGACATGTGTTTACATGCACACGTACACCTAAAAAATACTGTTGTATATTTTGTGCATTTGATAACAGTTTGAACCAATTAACTTTACAACAGTATGATTTATATATATTATATGCATGTAATTAGTTAGATTTTTTTGATAAAATTTTAAATGGAAAATATTTTCAGAGGCCAAGTGAAGGACTTTCAAAGCCTTTGGGCTTTGTTATTGACTCAAACAATCAACAGAATCTTGTTGTAAGTATAATTAAATTTTTTGACTGAATTTTTTTTTTCTTATGAATAAAAGATTTTATTTTGTTATTTTAACTTTTGTGTAACTTGGAATGAAACTGAAAAGCATCTTTTATGGGTCTATTGGTTCACTACGAAGTCTGCACTTATATAAACTATATTCTATACTAAATAATAAAGAATTTTATGAAAAATACCATCAATATTAGTATAAATACTAATCCATCTGATAGTGTCATTTTCATATCAAAGTATGCTTATCACTTTATTTCTTTGTCATTTATTGGACTTGCATAGTAATGTTATGAGATTTTTTATCATTTACTTAACACTAGAACTGCAGATGGGGTCATTTTGACCCAAAAGCAATTTTGTTTCTGATTTTCTCAAAAAGTTACTAACAGTGTTGAAAAAAATTTCTTGCCTTTTCCTATCTTTATACCAATAATAATCTGTGAAAATATGATACATTAAATACTTATCATTTTTTTTGTTTGTAATACTTATACCAAAAACTGTGGAATGGGTTATTTTGACTCCATTTTAATCACAAGTACTAAATTTGAAATTCAACATTTCCTGGAATGGGAAAAGCTTTTACAGTCCTTTTTCCATTTCTCAAATGTAAGCAGAACAATACTTCAAGGTCAGTAGATTGTTACTGATAACAGAAGAGCAGCTGAGAATTTTGTTGTAGTAGTAGTAGCCAGTGTTGCAGACTTCTCTCCCCTCCTGTTATCAGTATGTGAAAAATGCCTCTAGTTAGCATATTCAAGGAATGTTTTATCTTCGATGTTTTTTGTTTTGACCTTTTGAATGGAATGTGGTGCAATACTACCATAGACAATGTGGGAGTCTAACAGGCACACATCTGGTTCTTTATGACTGCAGAACTGGTCTTTTGCATTGCCTTGGACATAGTTTGAGTGTACCAGTCTGTTCGATTTTTGCCACATTGTTTACATGTGGAGATAAAATTGATCTTAGGTTAAAATGGCTGGAAGAAATATGCGTAAATTAACAGTTAGTGAGGCCTTTGAATATATGCGATAATTATCGGAAAATGAACCCGAAAAGGATAATGATGAAGAAATTGTTTTCAGCGATGATGACTATATGCCACCAGATGAAGAAAATATTTCCTCGGATGAAGATACCGTGTCTAATTTTCCTGCACAATGTACTAGCAGAAAAAACACTTCTGGGAAGAAAGAACAATGTGTAAATAAACATAAAATGTTATCAGATTCAAATCCAGATAAAATTAACTCTGGAACTTTTGTTACAGAAGTTGGAAAGTGTTGAGAAAGCATCACCTCTGGAAACTGTATGCATGGAAGAATTGCAGAACATAATGTTTTCAAAGAAAAGAGTGGCCTAACCAGTTATGCAAAGTGAAATATTGAAAATGGCTATGCAGTTAGTTCGTAGAGCCTGCTTATAGATGAGCCTATGCCTCGTCATATCAAAAATTGTACAGAGGAAGAAGCTCACTGGCAACTGGGAAAAAAATGAATGGTCAACAACTTTAGACAAATTAAACACTTTTATATTAATTTTGTATGCTTGAGGTATATACGGTGCAAATAATCTAGAGCTTGATAGTCTGTGGTCTGTTGTTTGGGGTCCACCTTTTTTGAACGATACTATGGGGAGAGATAGATTCAGAGAACTTATGAAGTTTCTGCAGTTCGACAGAAAAACTATGCGATCTGAACGCCTTCAAACAGATAAATTCTGTTTTTCTGAAGTTTGGAAGAAATTTATTGAAAATTCGATAACGTGCTATAAACCAGGACCATATATAACTATTGATGAACAGCTGTTTCCGTCTAAAGCCAGATGTCATTTCACGTAATATATGCGAAGTAAACCTGATAAAGTTGGTATCAAGTTCTGGCTTGCCGCTGATGTTGATAGTAAATACGTGCTCAATGGTTTTCCATATTTGGGTAAAGATGAGGAATGCTCTGAAAACCTCTCTCTCTCTGAATATGTTGTTTTGCATTTGATAGAACCTTTCAAAAATAAAGGAAGAAATATCACTACAGATAATTTTTTTCACTACACTAAATCTGTCTCAAATGTTAAAAACAAAGAACATTGTTTTAACTGGAATGATGAAATGGAATCGGAAGGAAGTACCTGAATTTGTGAAAAAAGTAAAGATCCATTATATGGTACATTGTTACTGGAGCATGATATAATTTTGACTGTTTATCAGGGGAAAACCAGCAAAAATGTCTTACTATTGAGCTCCCTTCATCCCACAGTTGATATTGACCATAATCAACTGAAAAAGCTTCCAGAAAAAATATTGTTTTATAACTCAACAAAATTTGGTGTCGACATTGCCGACGAAATGGCTCAGAAATATTCTGTGGAGGCAGGATCAAGGAGGTGGGCAGTTCATGTATTCTACAATATTCTTGATCTTGCAGGGATTAATTCATAGATTTTATACAAAGAAGTTACTGGAAAAAAAACTAACGAGAGAATATCTTCAACAACTCATTGAAGAGTTGTGTAGTGCATATATTCACAAAAGAGAGTACAAGTCAGATACACAGACGAAAGCAGATACAACTGAAGAATCTGCGCAGATGCAAAAAAGGGCTCATTGCCAAGCTTTCAAGTATAGAAACAAAACTGTAGATAGTTATTCTGACTGTAAAATACCGATATGTGGGAAGTGTATTAAATATATAAAAAGTTGCCCAAAATGTGCATGAACTGTGTAGGAAATCTTGACTGTTAAGAAACTAAATATCTCTATTAAAGTTGTCTGTGTATTTTACTAACTGTATACAACATTCCATATTGTAATATCTTATTATTTTCTATCACTTATTTATAACAATTTAATGTTAAAACTGAATAAATGTCATTGCAAATAATTACAGCATACTTTTAGCATAACAACACGGGTTTTTATTAATTGGGATCAATTTGACCCAGCCCACGGTTTTAGGTATACCGAAACTGCCGCGGTTCTAGTGTTAATCTAAAACACATGTAATTACATATTTTAAAATTTTTATTGTCTTATCCTAATGCTGTTATGTAAGCTTATTTCCCATAGAATATTCACTGCTGTCATTCTGATTCTTTGGCCTATGTATGGGTTCGTAATGGATTGAATGCACACAGAATCAATGATATCTTGAAAAAAAAAAAAAAATCCCTGCTCCCCAAAAGAAATGCTTTACAGTTCTAGAATTATCTGCAAAAGTACTCGTACAACTCTTCAGTATCAGTCTGTAGTTATTACATTTTAAACTACTAAGAATATTAACCCCAACACAATGCTATGCAAAACTCATCTAAAAGGCAAAGCTCACATGAGATCTCACAATACTCCAAATCAGCCTTGAACTAAAAACTGAGAGCTGATTCTCTCTACAGTCTTACAGTGTTTTTCCTTGGCCGTGGAGAAATTTAGAACCTTCCACTTCTATAAATTACTGGAAGGCATGTAAAGGCTGGATGCAGTTACAGTTACATATAGGGGTCATTATTCAATTACAATACCAATTACAGTTATGTAGTGACCAGACCATAATGTTGCCAAAGTTTGGTGACATTTGGCAAAAATATTAGTTACTTAAAGCATCGCCAACGTAGTAATATCTCGCCAATTTAATGAGATAAAAATTTACCTTAATGTTAAATAAACTTGTGGCTGTAATCTTATTTTTCCAACAGATCTTCACCTCTTGAGGCATTTCATGCTACATTATATTAAGATACTGCAATTTTATATATAATTTGACTAAAATTATTTGCATGTATACGGAATTCATGACATCACCCGTTCCCAAGAGTGGATGTCCTAGGCAGTGCATGCAGTCCTTGGGAATGCTTACAATTAAGCACATTAATGCAGTATAATAATTCCAATAAGTAATTTAGCTACCAAAATCATCGCCAGCTTGGCGTTATCTCTCCAATTTAGCGAAATAGCCGTTTACTCAATGTTAAATGGGCTTGCCCCTGTATTCTTACTTTTCCTGAAAGCATTGCCTTTTTAGATTTTCATGTTACCTTCTAGGCCCCTTTCCCTAAAAAAATCACATATAATTTCACCAAAATTATCTACACATGTACAAGACATTGAACCCTTCCCAAGGACTGCATGCTCCAGGCAGTTCAATCCCTGGACAGGAAGCCATACTTACCAATAAGGAAAATCAGTGTAATGCTAAAATGATAATTTCAATAAATGATGTGCAACAATCATATGCTAATTCAATAAATGAATGCATAAGTTGTAGAGACATTAGGTTTTTACAAAGCAGGAGACATGAAAAATATGCAATTCCTTCGCCGGGAATCGAACCACGGACCTCTGAAATACCGGCTCAGTGTGCTGACCATTACACCACGAAGGCACGCTAAGAATGTGGGAGATATACCTTATATACTCCCCTTTTTAAAAGGCAACTAGGGTTTTAGGGGACCTAGTCGTCGAATCCTGGGTGTGGAGAGTCATCATCCACAACCCTTTTAGTTCGGGCGCCACTGTAGAGACATTAGGTTATTTAGTAGCAGGAGACATGAAAAATATGCAATTCCTTCGCCGGGAATCGAACCACGGACCTCTGAAATACCGGCTCAGTGTGCTGACCATTACACCACGAAGGCACGCTAAGAATGTGGGAGATATACCTTATAAAGTTTGTGAATTTATGTACAAATGGGACAATGGTCTTAGTGTACTATTTACGTTATATAAACTATGGAGAAAAGGTATGATGGTCATAGTAAGGGGCTAGCCTGTCTAAACAATTTAAGGTTTAGAATTTGATGACTTACGGATCTGAAATATGATGTCGTTCAGCCAGTTTAGGATGTGTAATGACCATCCCAGGGAGACTGTAGTAGGAGAAAGTCCTTTCTATGAAATTGGATTCCATAACCACACTTTGTCACATTCACTGAATTGATGTACTGTAGCTCTTGTGCCATACTGGTACTCATTGTCTCCATCACCAAGTTGATTCACTGTTGTGCAAAACTGTGCGTCACTTCAAACCATGCCTGAAGATCTTGAATGTACTTCTCATTCGAATCCAGAGGGCAACCAAATAACAGATCACAAGGCAGATGAAGATTGCGACTGAAGAGCATCTGGAATGGAGAATAGCCAGTAGTCTTGTGGTCAGTACTGTGGTACTACTGAAGAGTGAGACTACTACGGTAGTCCAGTGAGAACAGATGTAACTTCTGGTCCCAACTTGGTTTCTGGAGACCATCAGTGGGTGGTTATTAAGGATGGTTTAATGAAAACTCTCTACTGTGCTGTCCGACTATGGATGTAAAGATGTTATTTGAGTTTTATCTATGCTGTAGTAGCGTTGCTGCGTAGTTTGCAGTGTCTAAATTATAACTGAGATAAAATTTCCTCCTTGATTGGAATGTAACTGAAAAGGCACCCCAAATTTGGAAATCTAATGCTGTACCATTTCCTGTGCTACAGTGTCAGCCTGTTCATCAGGAAGAGAATGCATTACTTTGTAAAGTAATAAGTGGCAACAAAGATGTATTTGTTGCCATCAGCAGTTTGTCACAGTGGTTCCAAGATCTCAAAGGTGACGCATTAAAAAGGCGCTCCTGCATTGTGTCGTTGCAGCTTCCCCGGCTTTGTTTCTTTGGGCTTTCCAGCTCAAATAGGCATAGCAAGATTGGCACCACTTTTGCACATCAGGGCTTGCATTACTTTACTAAAAGTGCTCTCCATTGAAGTGTTTTTCCGTGATCCGATTTGAATTTCTGGTACAAAACACGATTTCAAATATGGAATGAGTCTCAGAGAGCCCAATATTGTTTTGTCATAGGACTAGAGATCAAAATATCCTGTTAAGTAGATTTCCTATTTGAAGATTCCATTAAATCAACTGTGGGTTGAATTTTGCCATCTTTCACTTTGTCTTTCCTGATTTGTTTGTTTTTCCATGGGTCTTGATCAGATGCTGTTGAATTTGTAACTTGACTTGTGACTGGATTAATCAGCTGCCATTTATCATATTTTGCTTTGACCCTGGAACAATATTGGCAGCTTTCTGGGCAGGGTCTTCTAGACAGGACATCAGTATTTCTGTGTGAGGATCCTTTCCCATGACACATAGTGCCATAGATGCAATGGTGGAAATTTTCTATAGCTTTACTATAAGCAACACTTTCCTGGTCTTCCTCTCTGGTTTAGATAGACACTTGTTCCAGTATGCCACAAAACGTTCTTGATCACTTATTTCTTGGGACTGAACAACACCGACAATCTCATCGCTCGCATCTGTTTAAAAAATAAATGGTTTGTCGAGCTGAGGATACGTCAGGATTGTGAAGCTTGTGAAGGGTCTTGCTATGGAAGAAAGTCTTTTAGAAATCTCCTGTAGTATGTGCAAAGCTATAGAAAACTTCCGAGCTGATGAACATTTTCGGGGCTTCTTTAGTCTTTAACTGGTGACACTTTTTCTAGATCCATACACATACCTTCAGCAGAGATGGCGTGTCTGAGGAAGTCACTTCTTGTCTGACAGTTTACATATTTCAGGATTTAACTTTAAATTGGCTTCCTTTAGTTTCTGAGGCACCTCCGTAATATCTTCCTAATATTCTTCAAAGCTTTGCCTAACAATGATGATGTCATCCATATATATCAGACAAAAATATCTCAGCACTCTCTGTGTAAGGTTTTATAATATTGCCAGCACTTTGCATAATCCAGATGGCATCAATTGAACTAGCAGAGTCTTTGTCCAGTAGTAAATGCTGTCTTTTCACGTTGTCTCTACCTCCTAATATCCACTCTTTAAATCAAGCATCAAAAACCATTTGGTTCCAGAAAGA
>KK116783.1:385658-402310 GCA_000611955.2 Stegodyphus mimosarum
AAGAGTGTCCAGAATGTCATTAATTCTATGAAGAGGGTAGCTGTCTTTCTTCATGACCTTGATCAGCTGCCGATAGTCCACACAAAATCTTGTTGAAATATCCTTCTTTTGAACCAGGATGATAGGAGAAGTGCAAGGACTTGCTAATAGACTGGATGACTTCACTTTTTTGCATGTTCTTTATAAGTTTTCCCACGTCCTCATGTTTAGGATTTGATTTATGTGTTGGAAGTTGCTTGATTGGTGGGTGATCTCCCATATAAATTCTTTGTTGAGCCAAACTGGTTCGACCTATGTTAGATGATGTGCAGAAGAAACCATTTGAAAATTTTTTAATAACACGTTTGGCATCCTCCCTCTCTCCATTGCTTAGATTTGCAAAGCACTTCTGCTTTCTTAGTGACTTTTGTCTCATCATGCACGTTGGCAACTTTCACCGGGATGACAGTTCTCGATAGGCCAGTGAGTGTCGAGATTACTAATACTCCTTTTGGTCTGTTACTGTTCTTAGGATATTCTATCATGCCATATGAAAAATTTCTATTTTCAGCTATGGGTCCTGGAAGTAAAAATTCTATTCTTGCTGGTACTTTTATGTTGTCTTGAGCTGTTATTTGGTGAACTGATTTAATTCTTTCATCTATAATTTTAAACAGGTTTATGTCCTCAGAGGCAGAATGCAGTTCATTATTTGTGAAGACTAAATTCTGTAGAAAGTCTAATCTGATTATGCAAGGGTCTGTAATATTTGCTACATATGCCCTGCGATGGGAGGCGGCTTTTCCCTGTCTTTGGATGTTCTGCAGTTCTTTCATATGTGGGCTTCACCTCTGCAGTTCGAGCACTTAAGGCAGTAATTCTCAACTTTTTTCTGTCGCGGCACACTTTTAATGATTTTAAAAATTAGTGGCACACAAAGGAAAAGATAAGTTTAAAAGTCATTTACTTACCTATAATACATTGTGTAA
Organism: Stegodyphus mimosarum; assembly: GCA_000611955.2. NCBI lineage: Eukaryota > Metazoa > Arthropoda > Arachnida > Araneae > Eresidae > Stegodyphus > Stegodyphus mimosarum. The sequence goes on from KK116783.1 coordinate 386,627, forward strand.
AATAGTTTATGATAATAATTTTGAATGTAAAATAAAATAATATGTACTACAAAAACAGCAGTGCATTTATTAAGGGTATAATTTAATGCTAAGAATACTTTTAATGAGAAATTTGAGCTTGATGTTTTTTGATAATTTCGTTTATATTTGGTCGTAAAAAGGACAATGCCACCCTCATATCATCTTCTACATTTAACAGCCTCGATCTTTTATTCACTTTTATGTTGGTTAATACTGAAAATCTGAATTCACACAAATAAGATGTAGAAAATTGTAATAGTATTTTTAAAGCTTTTTTGGTCATCATGGTATAATCGCATCTAATGTTAATCCAAAATGAAATAATAGATTCTTCTGAATATTTTAAAATTAAATCTCGGTTATTAGAAAGCGAAGTTCTTCCTCTTTATTCAAAATTAATTCAAATAGAGAAGTATTTGTTATCAGAAATAGATTATAAACCACATCAAATTTTTTTATGTTTAAATTTGGGAAATAATGAATAATTCTCTCCTCTAATGTTGTCAAATGGTCAATAACAATTTTATGAATAGTTTTATTAAAATCTTTTGGGACTGACTCAAACTTTCCCAAATTGCCTTCATTGTTAAGTAAGCTAGTCTCCCATCTGCACCAATCAGAACTTCTTAATTTAAATTATGTGCTGAACATGCACAAAAATCTCAAAGAGAAGGTCTGTGTGTCCACCCAAAGAGATACCAACCTAAAAACAGACACTGCCTCTTCCATATGCATCTCTTTCCTGCATGATAATGATGGCCTTCATGAATAACGTAACGGATGATAACAGGTTTTGCATTCTCTCCCAATGAAATAATGTCTACTATAATTTTGGAGGCTAAACCTGGACTCGTCCATAAAGAAAATGGCCCTCCATTGAGTAGCTGTTTATTGAAAATGTTGATATGCCCATCTCAAGCGTTCTTTCTAAGGCAGGATGTTAGTGGTATGCAAATAGATGGCCAGCTTACGCACAAACCTTATTCTTGAAGCCTTCTTTGCACATTTGACGTTGACACCAACCTTCTGGTTGCTGCAGGAAGGGAGGATCTGAGTTGAGTCGTTGTTGTGGCTCTAATTCCTTTGTGCGCATAACAACAAATATCAGTCATTGGCACTCGTCATAGCGGTTGGCTGACCTTGGCTGAAACTTCTGGATGCCGATTCTGTGGTTAGAAATCATTGCCAAAGTCTGTGAACTACAGAAGGATGCATATTTAGCCATCTGGCCACCTCTGCCTGACTTTGTCTTGTCTCTAGTCTCCCAATAGTTCAGCATCATAATTCTTCACGCAAATGAAGCCTGGAGGTCATTGTTACAAATTAGCTGATTCATGTTTCACAGCTGAATTTCAAGGCTTGCTCTTCAGCATGCAATTTTATACTCCTTGCAGGTGATGTTTTTAGATTGCAGTGCAACTAATTTCCATATGTAGTTTTACTTAGCAATTCTTATTTGACAACATATTGAGGTTTTGTATAGATTGACACTTTTGACGAGTTATTCCTATTTTTGTGATTTTTCCTTACTTTTGTGAAACCAGTGTATTTTTTTAAGCTGTCAACTTCCTTAGGGACTGCAGAAGAAACTCTGTAATTGATTTGAATTGATTTGTTGTTCGACAGCAGAAACTATTTCTTTGATTTGTTGTTGTTGTTTGACAGTAGAAGCTCTTTCTCTTATAAGGTATTTTCTCCCTCCTTCCTGCATGCTTTCATGGCGTAATGATAGAACACTTGGCGCCTATTCCAGAGATTTAGGTTCGAGTCCCGGTGAGGGCACTGCACATTTTTCACATCTCCAGCATCAAAATAACCTAATGACTGTACACTCTGATTTATTGTTTGATAGCAGAAAGTCTTTCTCCAATTTCATGTTCAGCAGCAGAAGTTCTTTTTTCTGTTTCTCCAACTATGTTTTTAGCCATGTCTATTCTGCTGCTCATAGATTCGAATTAGTCTTCAGTTATGCGAGTAATTTCTTCTTTCATTTCCTATTGAACTGCTTCAATATTTTCTTGAATTGAGTTGATGGCCTTTTCCATCTTTTTTTAACCTTTTTTTCATCTGTTCTTGGCCTCTTCTATCTGCCTCTTCTATCTTTTCTTTCATCTCTTCTTTAATAGACTTGACTTCACCCTTCATCTTTCCCTGTTCTCATCTTTAAATGCAGCATGCTTTGAATGCAGCTGCATTTAAAGATGCTTTGAATGCAGCTTTCATTCACTTTCCTATTCTAGCTCCTATGACTGCTGCCATTAGCCTAAAATCATGGCAACGTCAATTTCTTCAAAGGAGCTACTCTTCTTTTCGACATGACGAACGACACAAAAATGTCACCCTTATCATTTAAGTAATGACAATACACTAGAGCACCATAAGCTATGGGAGATGCATCGCAAAAAACATGTATTTTCATTTTTGAATTTAAGTTTTCACCATACACAAATAAATTTCCTGGAACAGAAATATCCTTCACATATTTAACCTCAGTTAGTCCATTAGATTTTAATGTCATCTGGCAGTTCCTCATCCCAACCAATACCACGTTCCCAAATTTCCTGTAGCAAACACTTAATCCTTACTGCAAATGGAGCTGCAAAACCAATTGAATCAAAAATCATTGATGCAATATACAAGACATAACTCTTAATGCTCTTCAGAGTCTTTAAACTCTCCATTAATTCTGCTATATCTAAAGAAAATTTATCATTTATTGGATTCCACTTCAAACCTAACACCTTTAACTTGCAATCAGAAATACAAGTATCATCGCTAAGTCCATCCTGCATCCACAATGACCTCAGTTTCCCAGAATTAGTTTTTAATTTTCGCAGAATCATACTTGCATCCTTTAAAATCAGCACAGCTTCAGAAGACAGCTTAAATGCCTCTTCAATACTATTGCCCCCCAAAATATACATCATCTACATACAGTGAAGAGTTCAACATTTCAACACATTTGGGTTTATTATTCCTGTACTGCTTTAAGTGCCTTTTTATTGTTGCACTTAAAATAAATGGTGATGACTTACAACCAAATAGCAAACGTGTCATATGCATTATTTTGTAGTCTTCATTTGCATTTTCTGATAACCACAAGAACTTTGAAAATTTCCTACCCTCTTCGGAAATTAAAATCATAAAAAATGCTTTCTCTATATCAGCACAAAATGCAATTTTGAAGTTCCTAAAATTTAAAATAACATCCAGTGCATTGGGATTCAAATTCAGCCCAGTTGCTAAATAATCATTCGAAGAGAGGTTTAGTTTCGCTGTCGAACTACAATTGAAAACCACATGAACTTTAGTAGTATCCTTATCAGTTCTCACAACTGCACTATGTGGCTTGAAATATTCCTTCGCATCTCTAGCACATTCTTCAATAATTCATTTACTCTGTGGATCTTTAATTACGTCATTGTACTCATTCGCCAACCATTCATTATTTTGGAAACTGTTTTTTAAGTCCCCAAGACTTTTTTTAGCAAGACAAAAGTTATTTTATAAATCAGTTGGCTTTATTCCCCACAACAAACAAGTTTCATATCTTCCATCTACAAACCTCAAATTATCTTCAAGTTGTTTAATCAAATTCTCATGTGCAATTGATAACTTATTAGAATCTGTACAGTCAACCCTCCTATAGTGTGGTTTCTATATAACACGGAGCTAAAATTGCGACAACCCTCCTATAACGCGTTACTCTTCCACACTGTAAGAGTACCAAACCAAAATTTTGTCTGCACCGTCCATTCATTTAGCTTTTTGCTGCTTAATTTGTGGTTTATAATTGGACAACATTATAAAATACTGTAAGCAATATTCTTCATTTGTTCTAATATAATAATAATAAAGTAATTATTAATCCTAGATTTGCATTGTAACGTATTTGCGTTGCTACGCTACCAACATAATTCTACTAAGAAATGTAAATTACCGCAGACGATGCACGCTTAAAAATGTTTTTTCAGTTATTCTGTAAGTTTTGACTAATAAAGTGTTGTTGTTTGTTCAAAAATGGTGAGTGTTCTTTAAAATCTTCATTACAGCATCATGTCAAACACAAAAGAAACAAGGAAAAAATTAAAAAGAAAGTTTATATCGCTTGAAGATAAAATCCAAATTTTAAATTGTTTAGAAGGCGGGAAAAAAATATCTGCTGCAAAATCAACAAATTTGAATGAATCTGCAGTTCGAACTTTAAAGAAGAATGCAGATAATATAAGGAAAACTGTGGCAGATGGCTGCCTGTTAGGTGCAAAACGTGTTACTCGCACACGAAATTCTAATATGGTTAAAATGGAACGGGCGTTAATGATCTGGTTGGAAGACTGTATAGCCAAAAAGATTCCTATCAGTGGAAATCTTATCAAGCAGAAAGCACTTAAAATCTACGAACATTTAAGGAATATTGAGCATTCTTATTCAGGGCTAGAAAATCATTCGTTTGTTGCGAGTAAAGGATGGTTTGAAAAACTAATAAAAAAAAGGTACTCATTGCACAATATTAAGTTTCAAGGAGAACAGGCCTCAGCAGATGCTAAGGCTGCCGAAAATTATAAGCTGGAACTAGCTAGAATTATCAATGAAGGATGTTATTCACCTGATCAGATTTTTAACGCCAATGAGACGGCATTATATTGGAAAAAACTACCATCTAGGACCTTCATTTCGAAAAATCAAAGACGTGCTCAGGGGTTTAAACCTTCAAAAGAACGTATCACCCTTCATGTGTGCAGCAATCTATCAGGGAGCCTGATGATAAAACCAATGATAATAAATCGTTCTTCAACTCCCTGTGTAATGAAAAACATTAATAAGACCCAATGCCTGTATTCTGGCGATCTAATAAGAAAGCTTGGATGACTCAAGATTTATTTAAGGATTGGTTTTATAATTGTTTTATCCCGGCAGTGGAAACCTATACGATGGAAAAAAATTTGTATTTCAAAGTTTTATTGGTTCTTGATAATGCTGGTTGCCACAACATAGAACTGGATCATCCAAATATGAAAACTGTCTTCCTTCCTCCTAACTGCACGTCATTAATACAACCTTTGGACCAAGGTGTCATTCAAACTTTAAAAATGTACTACACACGCCAACTTTTCCAAACCATTTTCAACAGATTAGAAAATAGTGAAAATAAAACTCTTACTCAAGTGTGGATAGAATTTTCTATTTTAGATTGTATTAGAATCGTGTTATCGGCTTGCCAGAAATTTAAACCATCAACGCTTAATAAGTGTTGGAAACCTCTTTTACCTCAAATGGTTCAAGCAATACAAGGTGATTCTACAATTTCACTCCCAGTTGCCTAAATAGTAAACATTGCTTTTCGTTTAAGTGATAAAGAATTTGCAGTAAACCATCAGGATGTAAGAGAACTAGTACTCAGTGAAGAAACTTTAGATGAGGAAGAACTGATGGAATTAATTGATGCACCCACCTCAAATGCATTGGTAAATGAAAATAAGGAAAACGAATGGGTGCCAAATATCGATTTACAAGATGTGAAAAGAGGGCTAAATTTGACTAAAGAATTAGAACTTCATTTCCTTGAAACTGATCATTCAACGGTGTGCAGCGCAAAGTTTAAAAGAGAGTTAAGAAATAGCTTAGCTCCCTATAGAGAGGTTTTAGTGGAGTTAGGAAAAAAAGCTACAATCGAAAACCAATGTAAAGATGAACCAAGTGAGGAAGACATGCCCATTAAAAGAAGACGAGTTAGGCGACTCATATCTGACGGCGAGGATGAGTGTTGAAAGATTACATAATTTTAGAAAAGTCTTTCTTGTTTTTGTTGGAAAACAGTTTTTTAGTTTTGTTATTGTTTCATCTTTTTTATCATTTCGTTATATGAACTTATATGAATTCAATAAAAATAATTTATAATTTATCTTGTCTTTTGTATTTATTGGTCTCCATATAACGCAGTAAGAATGATGTGATTTGTACTAATTCATAGTTTCCTATAGCGCAATTTCCATACAATGCGGTAGATGGTTTCCTTAGAACGCGCTACAAATTACCCTGATTTGTATACAGTTAAATCTGAGTTTCTTATAGCATGGTTTCCATATAACGCGGTACGCACTCACCACGTTATAGGAGGGTTGACTGTAATTCCTAAAGATTCTCAAATCCATAACATCTGCATCGGTTCCAATGCAAAAATTTGTTGCTACTACACTTCCACAAATTTTATCCTCAGAATTATTTTGTATTCCCTGCAGTGCAAGGCCAAAAACAATTTGTATGCAGTTTAGCGTTTTGGTTATTTTTTCTACTTTCGAGTCTTTAATGACGTTCCAAAAATAATCTGCTTTTATTAAAGTGTGAATACCTTCATCTGAATCTATGCGTGCCTCGGCTAAATTTAAACCCTTTTGTTTAAAAATATTTTTAACATTTATATTGGGAAATGCAATGGGTGCGCCAGTAATAATTTCAGTAACTAATGCTTCTATCTCAATATATTTCTTAGGACCGTTCCTATTCCTTGATGTTAACTTCGCTATGCTGTAAGTTTTATTTATGGCTTTCGATGACCCAAAAGTATAAACCGACAATCTTTCGTTTTGAATGGTTTTAAGTCTAAGGGCATCTGCTGAAAATTTTATAATCCAGGATCTCTCACTGCCATTATCTATTAACACCTGGCGTAAGTTTAAAGTTTCTTTTTGAACAAGTAGTACTCTACAAGTTGGCAGTAAAGCACTGCCATTTGACCTCTGATGAGAAGATCTGCACTGAGTCACTGCATTTGAATTCCCTTTCCCTCCTTCGACTTCAGGTGATTTATTACTATTTTCGCATAGCAAGGAGTGATGAGTTAGGCTGTTGCAGCTCTTGCATGGGTCGAGTTTAGTTTAACAGAATTTCGCTTAATCGAATTTTAATAAACAGCAAAAACATTGATTATCTCTTTTTAATCTATTTTTCCTTTCTGTGACACTTTCAAATTCACAAAATTCATGTTCTTTGCTATTACAAAATATGCAGTTTCTTTTTACATTTGTAGTATAACTAGCAGTTGATATATTCCGATTAATATTAAGCTTTTTATTTTCAAATTTTCTAGAATTACCTTTTATATTCATTACCAAAATTATGATAATTTTCCGTTTTCTACTAAATAAATATGTCCTTTCCCTAGACCGTATCTCTTTGTCTAGATAGGTAAATAAATCCTTAAAATTCCAATCACTATCTGGATACATTCTATTGAATTCTAAAACAAGTTCTTTTGGAATTCTTTCTTACAAAATGGGAATCAATGAAGTGCTGAAAGATTTTGTTTCAACTCCTAATGACTCTAAACTTCTAATTTGAATATCAACTTTATCAAACAGCCTTCTCAATCCAGTTAAATCATTTATACTTCTAATAACAGGAATTTTAAGTAACTCATTCAAATGTGTCTGTATAAGAGTATTCTTGTTACCAAATCTACCTTTTAATATATACAAAGCAGCATCATGATTTTCTTCTGTTAATGCGAAACCACTTATACAGTTAGATGCCATACCTCCTAAATATGACCTTAAATAATTAAATTTGTCTATCTTTGTAAGATTACAGTTATTATGAAAAGCGCTTTCAAATTGGTTATAAAATTCTAGCCAAGAAGCAGGATCTCCATAATATTTACTGATTATCAATTTAGGAAGTTTAACAGTTTTGCTTTCTCTAAAGGTTTGGTTTTCTAATGTACCCTGAGCAGTTGCAGTAATAGAAAAGGATATGTTACTAATATTCATTTCATCTTTCATTAATCTGTCAATTACATTAGTTATCTTTTGTTTCCAGAGGATAATTTTTTTTGAATATTCCTCTGACACAGTAATTTCCTCTTCTTTATCAGCAAAATTACAAAGACTTTTCACTTCATCATTTAATCGTTTTAAATTAGTTTCCTTATATATTATTTGGGCTCGAAATTCTTTTAAAGTATCTACCTTATTCATAGCATCTATTTAGCTAGAATCTTCCTTAATAAAAGCTTAACTTTGCTAACCTTGTAACCGACAAGAATATTTTTTTGTGATATCTGTAAGAACGTATATATACGTGCATATTAAAATATGTCAAAGAAATTAAGGCAATATAATAAAAGTACACAAATCAAGGTATAAAATACCAGGAGAATTTTTAAATTAAAATCAAGAAAATAATTTTTTCTCATAGTAAATCTGGGAAATTTGGGCCTTCCTAGCAAAAACCCTGGCTGGTCAGAGGGTTAATTAATTTAGTTAATGTAGACCTAACTGCACTACACTTCTTTCTCAACTTGGGCAATTCCGACATTTTACAATTCAAATTTCAAACATTAAAACAAATCCTGCCTTCACTTCCTGCTAAATTTCACAAATTTTTTAAACAAAGCTTACAACTTCGGTTACCTAATTCTTGAATATACTCTGCTCGGCCATATTGTACGTGCCTGTTGATAATTGCCGCTGAGGTTAATTTAAAGGCCAACTACATTAGGTATTTGTGTTTAGCTTCGTCTAAGTCTATTTAGTTTAGCATTAGATTAGTTTCTTATTTTCTTATCCTGATTTAAGAGCCTAAGTGTAGGCTTTCTCGTAAGCCTGAGAAGTGGCCATCTGTTATTATTTCTTTGAGTGAATAAAACGTTATTTTAACACTTTTCAAGTCTCTGTAGAAATTACTTGAACTCAGCAATAATTCACTACGTAGTTCACTAGGTTCCTTGATGTTATATTTAAACAAAGTACTGAGTAACATTACAAAACATAAATCTTTGTATATGATATACATATACTTGCAGAATTTCAGTTTGTAATACTTTTCTAATATTAGTGCATTTCCATAAGATACTTAAGTATTAAATTGTTGTTGAAAATATAATCAGTGTGGATCAACATTGAAATATTTTTTGCTAAAAATGAATTTAGCGTGAAGTTTTTGGAAGTTTAAAAACATAATTTGTAACTTTGCAATTTGTAATTTCTGACATGGTTATTTTTATTATGGAAAGTTTGCTTCTCATATGCCTTTTTCATTTATGCACATTTGTTTCTCATATTTTTGCATGGTCTTTATTTAGTCACCCACTGCTGGAAGATCTCCTTCTCCTTATGATAGCTCTGCATTACCATATCCATCAACATTTGGTCCATCTCCAACAACTGCTTATGCTCCTCAGACAACTGGCAATCTGTATCCTCCACCTTCTGCAGCAAATCCATATGGACCTTCTCCAAATTACAATCCTTATGGTCCACCTCCTCAGGGAGATATGTATCTACCTGGTAGAGTGTCTCCCAATCCTTATGGTCCTCCTCCATCTGGAGGACCTAGTTCGTATCAGTATCCTCAGCCTCAACAAGGATATCCTTCACATCAACAAGGATACCCTCAGCAAGCTGGAGGATATCCACCTCAAGGTTATCCGTCATCTAATCCATATGCTAGTCAACCAGGACCATATCCAGGAACTTCTGTTGTATATCCGGTATTATTTAATTCATATTATTCTTAGTTTTGCTGTTGTAAGATAAGTTAATGTTAACTATTAGTTAATGGCTTAATAACTTTAATAGCTTTAAATGCTTAATATAATAATAGTTGAATTTTGGGACAATTGCATGAAAAATTGTATTTTGTATTGTAAATCTAATAAAATGCGTCTGATTTGAAATATGAACTTGGTATACCTCTTTTTTGGATGCAAATTTGGATTTTTTTTTTTAAATTCATAAACAATGTGTTTTTGAAAGTTTATGGGAAGTGACAAGGAGTGAAGAAAATGGTTAGGATGACATCACCAGTGTAGTAAAAAAAAAAGAGAAATTGCTGAAAAGTGCAATGATGATGTATGTGTGTGGGAGTTGACTGTTGCATACTGTATGCAAAATATGACAGTATCTGTGACTGTGAAAAATAAAGATGCTATTTAAATAGGCTAGCATTGCAAAAGGGGTGAAATCTATTACCAAATAATAATCAAAGATTAGAGCATATCGAAAAATTATGTTTAATTTGGATGACAGAAAAACATTTATCAACAGTATTTCATTCATATTCTCTTTATATTTCTTCTATTGTATATGTATAGATGGATTAATTATTACTCTATTTCTTATTGGAAAAGTTTGTTTGGCATATGTCTAGTTTGATTAAGCCCAAGGATCTGAAATGTATTAATGATGTATACTGAGGTATCTCTGCCTAGGAAATTTTGTGTTTTGTAATTAGATTTTATAAATGGCATCAAATTCAATTATTACTTCTGTTTAAAAAATATGGCGGAAAGAAAACTGAAAATTTTAATTATAATGCTGGATATTTTTTGTGGTTTTTTTAATCCAATTTCCCTCCCTTTTTTTTCTTTCTTTTTTTAATAATTTTCACAGTTTTAGTGTAGTTGAATTTGTTGTAACATTAGTAAAATGTTGCACTTTTTACATAATAATAATAATAATAGATTATTTGCTAGATAACTTTGTGGATATATAGGGTTAATTGGAAAATTCTGCGTTTTTTTTTTTTATGATAAATATAAATTGAAGCAGTACAAAAACATAAGAAAATTTCATTGACTTTTGTTCTATGACTTTATGCCATCTCTCCAGCGGATGGAAAATTCTTTTTTAAAGAAAGTCTTTAAGTTTGTTTATAAAGAAGTTATTAATGTACTGTTTGGCAGTATCTAAAAAGGTGAATTATATGTAAGAGAATTTTGAAGTGAACTGAAGAAAGGAAAATTTTCGGGGGAAAAGTCTTGTTGCTATGCAAGTGACACAAAACATTCCAATAATACTCAGTAAGTCTTTGTCTGCGATTCATTAAAATGTGGGGTGAGCATTATCATGCTGGATGTTTTGTTTTTTGTCTTTGATGGATGCCTTGACGTTTTGTCTATTCTAGGCATTTTATTTCAATTTCTGCTTTTAAAACTGCTATTTGGGCATAGCATTTTCTCAGATTTTATGTCCGATTTGGTGGCAACATTTTGTAATATATGATTCCTTTATATGCCCACCATAAACAAAGCCTGTTTTTCAGATGCAGCATCCCTCTTGATGTTACTAAAAGGAGGTTCATTTAGCTTACCCCATGATCTTTCTCGTGTAGTATTATTGTATAGTGTCTGCATATTATCTTTAGTGATGAACCTTGTAAAAAAGGAGTTTCTTTATTTTGTTTTGGAAAAAAATCATATTCTGAAATTTGAGCAAGCTTAGCTGTTCTGTTTAAGTATGGGGTACTCATGCATCGTAGGTGCTTATGTATCCAGTCTTCAGATGATCACACAATGTACTTTTCAGAATAGTCTGTCGGATAGTTCCTGAAGTGTATAACATAAATTTTAAGAGAAAGCTTTTTTTAATAGGTCCTTGTTCACAGAAGATATGACTGTCCAGAAAGTGCATCATATTCGAGACCAATATTTTCATGCTTAAACATCTGAAGCCACCTTCAAACTGTGTCTACAGATATAGTATAAATTTTATGAGCGGTCTGACTAAAATTTTTTCCTCTTTCAAAATATAGGGCATTATATGATGGAAATGAATTTCTGAGCTTTCAGCTCTTAGCAGTGTAATGGGAGAAAAAAAATATAGTCTAGCATATACTGGGGGATATATAGACTTAATGCAACATAAGCAGAAAAAAATGTATTTACATATTTGCATTATAAAGGTCATTCCTTATCAGCAGTAACATTAGAAAAACCACACAACTTTCCAGTGACTCAGTAGTAAAGTTAATAGTTAATCATAGAATGTGTTTATTTAACACATTTAACTTTTTTGACATTAGATATTTTTTACATTTTCTCAAATTTTCTTTGACTTTACTTCATTTCAGTTTTGCTTTAACATTAGAAATTTACTTAATTTAAATGTGATATTAAGGCTCTAATTTTATAGGGTCAAGAGAAAAAAGGAGACAGTAGTATGAATTTAGGTCCAATTGCAGCTGCTGGTGCTGCTGCTCTTGCTGGTATGGCAGGGTCTGCTCTTATAGGTGGTAAGCATGGCAAGCACAAGAAAAATAAGCATGGACATGGTATGGGAAGTATGCTAGGAGGTGCTGGACCTGGTGGTTTAATAGGTGGCGTCGGCTCTCTCTTAGGTGGGAATAAACATGGTGTAAGTATTGGTAAAGAATAAAGGCTTATTTGATATCTCAGTCATCTCTGTTTGTTTCTAATTTTAATTCAAAATGAGATGCTTAATTTATGAAATGATTATCTGTTTTACAAAACTGTTATCATGTCCAGGGCCATTCCTAAGTTATTGGTTGTCCATCTACTTTCCTAGGATTGCCAACCTCAGATTAAAAAAAAAAAAAAAAAACTCAATTATTAATAAAATTTTTATTTCATACTCACTAAGTACCTACATATGGCAAATTGTATAAAAAGTACTTGCATATGACAAGTACTTACAATGAATTTAAAATATTTAGGCGTGGTATCGTGAGAGTCTGGCCGCCCGTGTTTATTACACTTATTCCATGCTGCAAGTAGTATATATGACACAGTACCAAGACATGGAAGCCATGCATTGTTAATTTTTGAACAGAGCAGATAGGATTAGAAAAGATATATATCTTTTATATTGAAGCTAATACATTATAGATTATCATAGAGGTCTCAAACTAAAAAAGCTTGGTCAAAAGCATCATCTAAAACAGCTAATGAGCCAAATTTTTTCATAAAATTTAATTTTATTTATATATATGCTTATTTTTTTTAACCAAAGTAAAAAGGATTTTTTTGTGTCCCCCCCCAAAAAAAAGAATTTTATTTACTAAATATTTTTAAACAGTAATAATGATGCAAAGGAGAAAATTACAATTTATTTTCTGTCTGAAATCTAGACTGTGCTGTCTGCAAAAAATTTCTGTTGTTTATACTTTGTAATTAAAATGTATTGAGAGCTAAATATTAAATTTCAGACTGGCATTTATTTCAGATAATTCTAATATTTTTAACTAACACTAAGTTTACTTTTAACTTGAACAAAAATAAACAAATTATGAAAACTTTCCAAGTAGGATAACATTTGAGAATAAATAAATGACTACTCATTATCTTTCTTTTATTTATTAAAATTTTCTCTGATGCATACAGAAAAAATACATTATTTGTATGCAAATAATTATAAACTTCTTTATTTCTTGCTACAACTTTCAGCTAGTACACTTCATGGTGTTTTGAGTTTCATAAGATTTGTAACCTTGGAGAAAATAGAAACTATCTTTATCACAAATTATAAGTAATCATTGTTCAATCAGGTTCCATTTTATTAATTTTCAAGTACAGAAAAAACTGTTAGCATATAAACATGCATTCAAACAAAGTGATTATTCATATTGCAAAAATTTTGTACCTAAGAGCATTTATCTTTTGACAAGTTCCAAAAAATTAAATAAGAATGTGTGTCTTCAAATTTTTAAATAAAATTTGTATTGCAGTGGCAATTAATGAGTTCCATCAGTAAGTTTCCTGGGATTTTAATCATGTTCGTTTTGATGGCAATGAAAATAATATATTATTGAACTATTCAAATATTAAACCTTTCTTCAAATTCCTGCCATAATAATTTAATTAACTTATGAAATGTATTCGATGGCTGCTTTGAGGGCTACGTGTGGCCCACAGGCCTCTAAGTTGGGACCACTGGATTATGATATGAAGAAGCTGGTGCATATTATTTATTTGAGCATTTGAAGAGCTTCATAGCATTTACAAAAGTTGCCTTTTACAGATGGCCAGTGGGGTACTTTGGCAACATGGTATAAGTGTTTTGACTTAGTTCATGTGATTTTGTTAAATAAGAGTGATGAGAAGGGCTAATACAGTCAAATCTCAACATTACAATGCATGGGATTGAAATTCTTTAGTGTTTCTAAACAGGAACTTAAAAGATTTAAATTGCTCTTACTAAATTAAAGACATTTTTCTCACATGTTCTTGTTACATGGAGATCATAACATCTGGCTAGTAATTGGAAGACTTAGGTTCAATTTTCAGCAACAGAGCAGTGATTGTTCAAGGTTTCCTGCTGCCCTAAATACTTTAACAACTGTAAAATTTTCTGAATATATGATGTAGAGAGGTGGGGAAGTCTTTTATACATTTTTGTATAATTTTATTATAAGATAGTTGGGAATTCAGGTTTCATTATTGGAATAAGTATAGCTTTCCTTAAATTGGAATGTTGATGAATTTTGTATCTATAATTTAACTTTCAATTATGCTTTTGGTTCCGATGAAGGTTGATGAGTGAATTCTTCTAATTTTTTTCGCTTTACACTGAATTTAAGATATGACTTTGGCAACACGAATAATGTGTAAAATGTGTGAGCTTTAAGAAATGATAATATGCTGTCTATGATACCTTTAAAAAAACTTTATTATTGATGGTTTTTAATATACATTAACTATGTGTGCCTTTTTTTATACCCATGTTAGTATCTCTATGTGCAATACAAATAGTTTCCTGCAGAAAGTTTGTCATGATGGAATCCATCTTCTTAGATTGTTCCTGTATATTTTGCATGTTTGGTTTAACAGAAAAAATCTACTGAAATGTAGCATGGGCAGTTTACGTCTGCATTCTAGTATTGTGGTGATAATGTATGCCACAAGGGTAAAATGCAGTCTCATCTGTAAATCTGAATGTGATAAACATCCTTCTGAAGGGAATAGTGTAGATTTATATAAACAGTTGTCTGGGGAACATCAGACCATTCGGTGTATGTAGAACAGGCACGTCAGACTTGTAGCCCTTGACACATTATTACTCTGTGGTCTTTGGTTATTCCTGAGAAAATAATAAAAAATATATATAATCATAATATGTTAATAAAAATTGGAATTCTACCCAGTATCGAGGTGTATATAAAACCTCAGATAGTAAACAGGACTCTTTTTGATAGTTTTTTTATTAAAGTGTTTTCTCATCCAAAGTTGAGATGTGCTAGCAATTTATAGATGGAATTAATAGAAGTTCATTGCAACTGAACTGTAATAAAAGTTTAGTGAAGTGGATATCCCCAAAATTTACAAATACTTCCCTGCCTGTACATGATCTCCAAATTTGATAATATGCATCGGTGTGAATAACTTTTTTCATGTATGAAATTGAATAAGTCCCCAACAAGATCGAAGTTAACAGGTGACAGATGATGAAGGATGAGGGCACATGGTGTCTATCAGAGGTAAGCAAGTGTATGCCACTCATCCTCCACTATCCAGAATTTATTGAAGAATTTAGGTAAGTTACATGGCCATACAAGGGCTAGATGGCAGTAGAATGGGGTTACTTTTTTGGAGACAGGGAATGCCAGAATATAAAAAACAAAGCACTAAAAATATGAAATATAAATATAAATAACTATATATATATATATATATACACAGTCCAGTCACATTAATGTGACCACCACGTACTTTCCATGTCAGAGTTAAATAACCAATCACAGAAGGCAGGTGGCAGCACAGTGCAGTTGAGCGTATATAAAGGATGTGTGAGGGCTTCGGAAAACATTTCAATCGTTGGCGTAATGCAGAAACGAAGCGATTTATCCGACTTCCAAAAGGGCATGATCATTGGCTTTCGGGCCAAGGGTGGAAGCATTTCCGAAACGGCTGAGTTTGTGAACTGTTCGCGT